>CAWUFW010024304.1:0-62716 GCA_963921515.1 Calotriton arnoldi | reverse complement strand
GTCCAAAACACGTGGATGTTGAAATGCAGTGGCTTAACATTAGACCCTACAGCCCCCAACGTGCGGGCGGGGGGGATAGGGTGGGCTCTGAGCTCCAGGGAGGCCCCTCCAGCACTGTGTGACACTGAGAGCTCCTGACTGGATCTGGAGCGTGGGGGCCCCCACCAGGAACTTTGCAGGGGGGCCCCCTTAAGTTTCGTTATGAATTGTCCCTTCCTGACCCACATTGGACACCCCTGACCCAGAGGCAGCTATGGGCAAGGGCAAACCACAGGGTGAAAATGGCCCTGTAAAAATGTAGAAAGTGGAATGTTTACAGCATTGCTTGCCATTACCCAGCCTATCCGGATTGTTTTCTAGAAGGTATTGTTAGCCACATAGGCGTATGTGATGCAGTGTTGTGCACATAATGGTGTGACAAGTGTAAGCTAACTTTATCTGAGAGACTCTAAGATGTATCTTGGTGTGGTGCGGGGGTAGTGCTGTTCTATTGGAAGGGTTTGCTTACTATATGGCTTTGGTGCTGTGTTGCGAAAGAGACGATATTAGGATGACATGTCTAGAATGTTCTCTTTGAGACAGGCCAATTGCAAGTTTGATTGGAAGAGTGATTTGTATGAGGACAGTTGGATGAAAGCGATGAATGCTAGGCTACAAAGAAGCTATTTGTATTGTATTTCAAATTTTGAAAAATTCAGATGGGCCTCATGATATCACAGGAAATGGAAAAATGAAGTGCTATAAATGTGCACTATAATACAAGACAGAAGAACAGCACCCCCTTGGAATATAAAACAAAGCATCATTGAAAGTCAATGTGGATGCTATAATAGGACATCTGGATAAAGTAAAAATCTAAGAAAGCAAACATCCCTCTGTATTTCATTTTCCTTTTACTTTTTGAAATTTAAAATCTCTATTTTACATATGCTTGCAATTAAATAGTTTCTACACATGCCGTTTCTTAAAAATATTCTTACAGTAAAATGCTAGATCGTAGAGTAAAGGTTCCACCGAGTATCCTAAGCAAAGTGCACAGTAATTGCTTACAGTTTAATAAATAGCCTTCACTCTCCTAACCAAAGCAAAGTCTTCTGTTCGTCCGCATTATACAGCACACACTGTAATTTGCCTCAGGCTGACATATTTTACTTATGCCAGAGCGCCTCAGCTCACCCCGGTAGAAGGCATTCCCATATGACACGCTCAAGGCTATCCTTATTATGTAAGAAGAAAAAAAGGAAGCTTGCTGGCGCGAGATTGCCTCTTTACAACCTCCTGTATTACAACAATGCATCTTGTAATGCTACATAAACGTGTGTTCAGTGTATGATAGCGTAATTTGCCAGCACCATGTCTGTCTTCCAATCTACACAACCACAACTAAGAATGATGGTTATAGAAATATAAAGAGAGTAAAGATCAGGAGCATCAGTGTAAGGACCCAATCACAGTGTTAAACTTTGCCCCGCCTCTGGGTTCTGAAACGGTGGGCCAGATTTACTAAGCCCTTGTGTTGACCTAGCGTGACACAAGTCGTCGCAAGGCAACACAAGGGCTTAAGTGAGATTTATTAAGCCATGCGAAGCCACCTTGGGAGGCTCTGCGTTGCTTAGTAAATCCAGAGTAACACAAGGTAGCACCTTTCTCTGCCTTGCGTTACCTTGCAGCAGGGAGGCGTTCCATGTGTGGAGTGTGAGCGTCCTCACGCAGCGACCCATGGTTTTTGGCAGATTCCCAGGTTTACAAGGTGTTGTAAACCTGGAAATGCATTAAAATGGTACACCTCCCAGGCTCAGAGACGAGAAATATCTTTACTTCTCTTCATTACTTCCTTTTTAGGTCTCGGCTAGGCAGCGCATGCGCTGTCTCGTCGAGAGATGGTGTATACAGTATTGTGGGGGAAGCTCCGCCCACTTTCCAGCCTTTTGTTTGATTGGCTTGCATAATATTTTCTGCATTCTTATTGGTGGTTGGCTTGGTAATCCCGCCTCCTGACGGGCATGTCGTCATTTTTAGCCTTCCGAGGCTATCGGCCCCTTTACTTTATAAACAGTTTTGCTCCCCTGCCTCTCCCCGTTCCCTCCCATACTCCGTCACTTCTTCGACCACCAACACCTCCCCACCCCCTCCTGTTCATGCCTTCTTTTACGTTTGCACTTCCGTTAAAAATGCAATAGGACTCGCGGAAATACGCGTCCTATTGCATTTTCAGTGCTTGTTTGCTATTTCATTCGTGGGTGCATTCGCACTATTTGTCTCGCATGCGCGCGATGCCTTACATCGTACGCATGCACGACAAAACACCACACGCATGTCCGGCTTGCCGTAGACCGCCGGGGCTTTTGTTCATCGTTCTGTCACAGCTCGCGCTGGTTCCGGTGTCAGTAAACCGGTGTGCGTCAGTTTCTGTGGTGTTCGCTAAGGCTGCAGACATGGGGTACCCGGGGCTGGCAGTGCCTATTATCGTCATGAGTGTCTTCTGGGGAGTGGTGGGGGCCGTGGTGCCCTGGTTCATTCCCAAGGGTCCTAACCGGGGGTGAGTGCGGCAATAGCTGAGTTTTATCAGTGTGACGTTTTATGAATGTTAGGCGACGTTGGACGGATTGGGAAAGCGCAGGACACGCAAAGAGGATTATGAGTGGTGTAGGGGCAAATCGGAGCCTTTAGGGGTTTGAGGATCCGAATCTTGAAGCAAGTATGGGTGCTTGAGGGCGTTCAGTGAGGCTTTGCCTGAGCTGGGGAGCCCGGGTGATGGTATGCAGCAGTGTCCGGGAGAATGTGGAGGTTATTTACCTATGGGGCACTCTGGAGAGTTGGACGATCACGCTGGAACTTGTCCAGGGATGGTGGTCGAATTATGTTTTTCGGAGTTGTTTGGGAGGAAGTGGTCTGGAAATGCAAGCATATTTGGCTAAACCATTCCAGTGATATAGAATAGTTTTAAAAACGTGTTCTGGGCCTTTCGGTGTCAATGGCACCTTACCAAGAGGAGGGTGGGGGGCGGCATCTTCAAACGTTGGCGGCAGATTGTCAGCTGTTGCTTTAAATAGGGGAGGATGTGGTCCGTCGGCTAGACTGCCGACTTTGGTGCTGGAAACCAGGGTTCGAGCCTCGGGGTCGCGTCCACATCCTGTGATTCTGGGCAAATCACTTAATCTCCCCGTTCCTGAATGTGTAATGTAAATACGGTGCTCATGTAAAGCGCTCCAATACCTTTGGGTCGAGTTCGCGCTATATAAATATGCAACCAAAAAAAAAAATATTTTTTTTTTATTTCATTTTTGTAGTTCTGGTTGTAGCACTTTTCAACCCTATGTGGTTGACAGCTTGTTATACAGGATGCTTCACATGTCAAGATTGACATAGTAGAGGTAAAGGTGATAGGAAAGGTTACATACGAAAATACATGTTTGGCAAATAAGTGCATAATTGGGGGCAGATGTACTATTATTCTATTCACAAAAAGCGACTACCCACCTTTTGCGAATGGAATCATATTTTGCGAACCGACTTGTGCATGAATAGATCGGTTCAGGAAATAACTAATTGCAGGACGGTCGCAAAATGACCCGCATAATTCATGTTAGGCAGGTTGCAGTTTGGATCCCCGTGTGATTGATTGCAATCATACCTATAGTGGCCTGCAAGAGACATCGGACCACCACCCCTGTGGTAGGATTCCAAAACGACAAACTTAAGTAGCATGTGTTAATAAAGGAACTAGTGTTGCTTCGAAAAAGCTTTTGGAATTCTTCAGAAGGAGCAGGTGGTGGTCTCTTGGACCACTGCCTACTCCCTTTATGTCTCCCACCCGGATTAGCAAAGGGTAGGGATGGTCCCAGAGGACCCTTTCCCCTTTGCAAATAAGTCACCATCTCTTATGCGGTCACAACCCGTGCGATATTGCAGAGTTTGACTGCCAAAGGGCTAAGTACATCTGTTCCCACATAAGTTAGAATAAATACAAACGTCTGAGTGTTGTGGTTCTGCAACAAGCACACTTCCCAACTGACCTATCCTGCATAGAATATAACCCCTGTGGGCTAGACACAATGTTTGCAGCAGGCTCATTAACCCTCCAAGTTATTGTTTGATGATCAAAACTGTGACATACTTTTCTGTAACAAGTACTTTTACCTTTGAATCTTATTGTCAGTTTTATGCTCTGTGACAGGCTGGATTTACATATGTTCACAGCTGGTGCAATAACTGTATTAGCCATTTGAAAATACAATGTATTTGTGCCCAGGGCAGCATTCGATCACTTTGGGGATAATAATGGCGGAGTACTGGTAGGTCACAGGCAAACTGTCATTAGCTCTTCTCCAGATAACGCCCTTTCAGACCTCGAGTAGAGAACCCTGTTTTTTTGTTTTAAATAATTCATTTTAACGTACTCACTATTTTAACTGTGTCTTGCATGCCTCAGTGCTCATTTCTGCTTTAGAATGCGACTCATTTCCGTGTAAAAATGGGGAAGGGACATTTTACAGTGCAACAATGCTGTTATATACAGTCTCGCCTTGCCCATAAAGTTTTAATTGTACAAATGGAGGACAAAATATCCTCGAACGCCATGTGTGTTAAGTACGCAATTCTGTGTTGCTGTATTGTTGGTTTAAACATGTTTACAGTTTGGAAACTAATTCAAGGTTATATGATGTAAGGAACGACCTTCAGCTTAACCCTTCTGCACTTCTTCTTTCCTTTACTGGTTTATCGGCTATGTGATTCACGTTGTGACTGGACTTTTCTGGAAGTGCGGTTTTTTTTGTATTTCACGTGACACTTAGCTTTGTATGTTGCCTATTATCAGCATTCTTGCGTTCTTGCAACAAACCTTTAAACCGTTTTCTCACCATGGATGTGTTTTTTTAGCTGCTGGTGACCCTGTTTAATTTTTAATTTTATTTAAGTGTCAGTCCGTTAAATGAAGATACACTTGACAATCTTAATCTGCCAGGTAGAATAGTACTCGATCACATCCCAAATGCATCTGAATACTTACACAAGCCTTATGCGTAGCCACTTCATAGATCTTCCAGAGCAATAGTAGGACCTATTATCTATCAGGCTATTGCATAAGTTGTGGAGATTCCATATTTTGCAGGCAGTGTAGATAAAAAAAAAAAAGCATTGCTTTTGAGAATGTGCAGGCTGTTAACGTTTAATCAGCTTTATTGTAGAGCGTTGAATGTTAATATGCGCTCAGTACAGAGACACATTCTTCAATGTGAGATAGTGTAATGGTGGAAGATGTTTTCAGCAGCAATTTGTTTACGTGGTCCCTCTGCAAGGGAAGCTGGTCCAGAATCTCTTGCAAAGGCCGTACCACGTTTTGCTTCCCTCAAACCCCCCCCCACCCAAAAAAAAAAACGGGACAGTTGGAAGGAAGTAAGGGGCATATTAACAACGAGGCGATAGACAATTATCACCGCTTTAGCGTCCGTTTTCGGACGGAAAGCGGCGATAATTCTATTGCCTAATCAGCAAGGTCACGCTGTCGCGTGAATCCCTGCACTATCGCTCCTTTCCCCAACGCCCATCCTTGCATCTCTAATGAGATGCAAAGTGGGCGTTACTGGCGTACCCCAGATGGGCTACGTTGTAAATATCGCCGATGTGCACATCGCGATATTTACAAGGCAGCCCAAAGGATTATAGCAGACGTTAGATTTTTGCGAAAACGGACGTTTTCGCCAAAATCTAACGTCTGCTATAATCCCGACTTACCTATGTTAGCCATAGGAGGTGGATTCTGCTGATACGACCCTGTGGGTCGTATCAGCAGAGTTATCGCCCTTTGCAGGGAACATCGCTGGAAAACCAGCGATGTTCCCTGCAAAAGGGCGATAAGATCGCTATCTCTGGAATTTTTATCGCCCTGGAGTAACGCGTTGTTAATAACGCGCTACCAGGGCGATAAATGCCAGAGATAGCCAGCGATAATATCAGTCCCGGCTCCTGGAGGAGTTCCGCCGGCGGTGACGTGCGGCGGGGAGGGGCAGGGTGGGGGTAGTAAACCGGAATCCGGCCGAATCCAGGTAAGTTAGCAAATAAATAAATAAAACGAATTTCGTAGCGCGCTGCATCGCCAAATGCGATGCAGCGCGCGCTACGAAATTCGTTTTATTTATTTATTTGCTAACTTTTCTGTGTTCAGCCGGATTCCGGTTTTTACTACCCCCCACCCTGCCCCTCCCCCGCCGCACATCACCGCCCGGCGGAACTCCCTCCAGGAGCCGCGACTGGATAATATAATTATTAGCTACGCACGGCCAGCGATAATTATCGCTGGCCGTTGTTAATATGCCCCTTAATTACTAGTATGAAGTTTATATCTACACTTGTCACTTACTGGTTTCTTTCAACATGGGGGAAGAAACAATATTAAAACTATTATCCCACGCTGGCACGTTGGTTCTCTGACGAGACATAATCATAACGTGTATAACCTATGCACTTTGGCTTGCCTTCTTCACCAGTGTCATGAGCCTCATGTTTTCTTAGACGTGGGAAAGAGCTGCGCTGTAGTATACTGTATTTGCAAACCTGGAAATGTAGTAGCACCACCCACTTCCACCCTCTCCCCACATACAGATTCCACACCCCACTTGCCCTGCAAGGCCGAAAGTTCTGGAGAAATATTGGAGGGAAATATAGACCCTCACATGAGGTCTTTAGGTAATCTGAGAACAAAGCCCTGACCCTTAATTCAAAGGCAACCATTAGATTTTTGGTGGTATGAATGTAGTGGCATGGAAGCCGAGATCCATTAAATGCCTCTGGAATTATCTGCGTATATTGGCCTTCTCAGTGATATTTCACCCTTTTTCTAAAGGCACATTCAAAATTGGTAGGATGTTGTTTCCTCCATCACTGGGCATATCTTTTAACACCAAAAAACATTACTATCTTACTACTGCGGCAGCATTCTTCCAATTGTAACTTGGGTATTAGTTTTTATTTTTGCGCCGTGAAATTTACTAATACAGTTTTTTACCCTGGAGAAGGGAAATTCATGAGCATGAGATAGTCAAAGTAGGACCATAATAGAGCAGATGTTCGGACTCCAATTAAATGTGACTTTTTATTGAGTACTTAGACATGAGGCTATCACACTGCTTCCCAGTATTTCAGCACCCAGGCTTATGTGCTGCATAGCTAAAAACATATAAGTTCCCAAAGACGAGACCGATTGCATTGCAAATGCTTGTTCTATGTGTGACGCATTCCCAATCACACATAGAAAAATAAAAATGCCTTTTAGGATTGGTTTTGTGCAGAAAGGTGTCCCTTCCTGCACAAAAACAGTCCTGGTCATAATGCAGGTACCCTTGCACCATAGTGCAAGGGTACCTGTGTTGACGCTAGGTAGCACACAATGCATCAGTGGAAGGAGGCAGCAGAAATGCGCCATATCTTTGTAAACATGGTGGATTTCTGGTGTCTCCTTTTCACGTAACGTAGCACAGCAAGTTGTCTTGCTACGCTGCATTGCGTGAAGTATTAGTAAATCTGCCCATATAAATCTGACACTTCAATGAGCACAGGTGTCACAATTCAGGTCAAGAAAATGAATACCATTGAGTGTTCCATTGTTGGTATCGCTTATACTTGTAATAATGCATTTGCCAATTTCTCTCTCCACTTTACAGCTGCAGCTGGCATTGCTCAGAGCATCCATTGACTGCAATGTACATAGGCTTGTGCACCATGTGATTCGAAATTAGTGATGGCAATCTTCAGACTTCTTCTTTTGCTAACCAAGTATGTATGTATATAGGAGTAACATAAGACCACAGCTGCATAAATTGTTCCTCTTAGCACAGAAAACAAACAAGTAATTAACCCAAAATTAAACTAAAGTGAGTGTTATTCGGTAATGCTCTTTCTAATGAATACTCTATCTAACTGCAGATTCCTCACCTTTAGAATATTCCCAAGCATCACACTGGATTCAGAAGATTTTCAGCATTGCCCCTGCAAGCCAGTGGGTGGCATCATGTGGTTCCTCATCAGCCCCGTTCTGCCCTGGAAGTGATGACTTGGAACCTCATATACGCATCACCCAAACACATTGAAGTCAGTTTCTTTCTGAACAGGATACACACCTTCAGAAGTGGGCCCTAAAACCTATTGTTCATGCCAATGTGGAGATATCTAATTTGGGATGTTTTTAGATCGAAGAGAGACTATTCCACAAAACACAGAGTTGGGAGGGCGGTGAGGATTGTGTGATTAGATTTCGAATCTACCAGAAAGAGTAATACTGAAGGTAACTTGTCCTTTTAATGGATACTTCTAACCACCGATTCCTCACCTTTAGAATAGATACAAACACAGCACCTCCCCGGTGGTGGGTCTGTGAATGGCTCACACCAAAATGTCCTGCAGGACTGAAACGCCAAACTGCCCTTCCCATCGAGCTGATGCGCTCTGGGATGCATCTGCACTCTGGGAGTGGTACATACACCTGAAAAGACAGTGAGCAGCATTGCCAGCACCCCCAAATATACGTTGTTACTCTCTACTGAAGAAGGACAAATATCCTCAAACAAGTGTCTAGAGATACACAGCACTGGCTCCACCAATGGTGGTGAATACTAAAGACTTTCAACTAAAGTGAGTGTTATTATGCACCTTATCTACAACAATACATCTGTCACAACTGTGTGCTGGTGTGCTTCCTCCTCTTTATGTGATTGACTCCTTGTTGAGTTGTTGAGCTGACGAGTTCTATGATGCACCTGCGCTCTCGGAGTGCTACAGACACCTGAGAAGACCATGAGCAGCACGGTAAATAGTAAGACTTTCAACTAAAGTGAGTGTTGTTATGCACTGCATTTCCCACAATGCATCTGGGTGAATTGTGTGCAGGCATGCCAGGCAGTGTGCTCACTCCCCTCTTTGATGATTGGCTCCTTGTTGAGCTGTTGAGCTGATGAGCTCTGGGATGCACCTGTACTCTGGAAGTGGTACAGGCACCTTACAATACCTTGATCAGCATTGGCAGCACATCAAAATGTATGTTGATACTCTACTGAAGAAGGACACATATCCTGAAACAAGTGTCTACAGATACACCGCACTGGCTCCACCAACAGTGGTGAATACTAAAGACTTTTATTATGCACTGCATTTACAACAGTGCTTCTGGGTGAATTGTGTGCTAGTATGCCAGGCAGTGTTCTTCCTCCCCCCATTTGTGATTGGCTCCTTCTTGAGTTATTGAGGTGACCAATTCTGGGATGCACCTGTGCTCTGGGAGTGGTACACAAAACTTAGAAGACTGTGAACAGCTGTAGCGGCTTCTACCAGGCATCAGTGGTGAGGCGGGTTTAAAAAAAAAGAGAGAGAAACGGAAAAACAAAAATAAATAAAACTTACCTTACAGGCGGCCACGTCTCCTCCGTCCTTCTTGCAGATGCAGGAACAGGAAGCACCCAGGCTCCCTCCCCTAAGCCAATCACAACACTGCAATGCTGCGTTGTGATTGGTCTGAGCACCGTGACTCGGTGTTCAGATGGAGAATGGGAGGCTGGGCATGTTCCTCACCAGGCTGCATATTACAGCCTGGTGGGGAACATGCACAGTGCGCAGGACTGTTTGGCCGGCCCAAGACGGCCGGCCAAGCAGTCATGCGCACTTGGGGAGTGCTTCCACTCCTCCCCTGCTCTCTGGGCAGCCCAGCCACGCTCCGCCCCACACCTGGAGATCGCTCGACAAAAATAAAATGATAATAACCTGGTGTTATTATCATTTTATTTTTCTTGTGGGGTGACCCTCCTCCGTCATAGAGGAGGAGCCGCCAGCATTGCCAGCACCCCCAAATTTAAGTTCTTACTCTCTACTGAAGAAAGACAAATATCCTGGGTGAATTGGGTTCTGGTATGCTAGCCAATGTGTTTCCTCCTCCCTTTTGCCCTTCGTGTTAGACCTGGCTGTTAAGGCAGTAATGTTTTGTGAACATGTGCACTGATGCACACTTTGCAGTCTGACAAATATCCAGGACAGGCACTCCGAATACCAACACAGTGGTAACAGCGACGTCCTGATGGAATGGCTCCCAATTTTTCTGGAGGCTACTGCTTGGTCATCGCATAACAGATCCTAATGTAGAGGACAATTCACCTAAACACAGTACTTTTCTGCACTGCCTTGTCTTTCTTTGCAACAGAGATCGCCCACCCGATAGTCTTTGGTACAATCAAGGTAAAGACTCAGCACTCTATTGGGGTCTAAACAATGGAGTTTCTCCTCTTTCAAGTGGTGAGGTGTGGCAAAAAGCATCAGAAGAGTGTTGGACTTTCCGATGTGGGGGAGGCCCGCCCTTTGGCATAAATACTGCTCAATTCTCCACTACCAGTCCAGAAAGAAGATGGTATAGGGCAGCTGGACTGATAAACATTGAGGCGCACCCACTCAACAAGCTGTTATTGCTATGAGAAAGACCGGGAATGTAGAGGCCAGCTGTTCAATTGCTCAAATGGGGTATACATAAAGAAAGTAAGGACCAAATTAAGATCCAACTGTGCCATCATAAAGGGTTTTGGAGGAAATATGTGGATCAGACCCTTGAGAAAATGTATCACATCAAGTAATTTGAACAGGACGGTTGGTCCAGTAAACATAAAGAGGCTGGTAGGGCCAATAGATAACCTTTAACCATGCCCACTGCTAGTCCTTGCTGCTAGTCCTTGCTGGGCCAAAGACAAAACAAACAAGACATCCAACAGTTTGGCCTGCAGTTGGTCCTTAATGCAGGTGCCACGGCAGGCCACAAACATGTACCAGCATCCAGCGTACATAGACTTCGTAGTTGGACTCCTTGCCACAAGGATGGCATCCTCTACTTTGGGCGGGAGATCAAATATAATCAGTTGTTGCCACGCAATCTTCAGCTATGGAGGTGCAGATTGTGCAGGCCCATGTGCAGGATCCTGTTGTGCTGGTGTGGCAGAAGATCCTCCCAAAGCTTGATTGGAGGACATATGCTCTCCTGGCCCACTCAGGAGCCACTAAGATGACAAGAGGACTTGGGGCGGGGCTTCTTATGATCTCAGGGCAGGAGAGGTAGCGGTAGAAAGGCATACATGAGTCCCATGCTCCACTGTAGATGGAATGCATCTCCGAGAAAGAGCTTTCTGGGAAATTCCAACAAACAAAAGTGCTGATATTGCTCATTCTCAAAGTTGGCAAAGATGTGGCAAAGATTTCAAGCCAGGGTTTTTCCCATTGTTCGAATACACCTTGCGCCACTTCCGTCTGTCTAGGAAAAGGCCCCTTTTTTGTGGCCATCCACACTTTTTTGCCATATTTTACTGCTGGTTTTTGGACTCTGCAAATTGGAACACTACTGTTCAGTGTCTAGATTTAGTCCTCTGACCCCTAAAACATGTCAAAATTGGCTATACTTCTATTTGGCATATTTAACTTACCTAGTCCCTAGTATATGGTACAAAGGGTACCCATGTCCTGTAAGTTAAATGTCACTAGTGGACTGCAGCACACATTGTGGCTCTACTAGAGTGGCAATGCAAAACATTACTGTGGGCCTTTCACCAATAATCTGACTGAGCAGGTTTAATCTGCAAATTCAAAGTAACCCCTTTTGACAGGTCTAAACACTCCTTTTAAATAATTATAAGTCACCCCTAAACAGGCCTTAATGCCCAAATAAGGCAGGGTGCATGAAATGTAAAAGTAGGACATGCAAAAGTTTAATTTAAAACATTTCCTTACCCTGACAATGCCCTAAAAGCTATTTTCACTGTTGCAGGGTTATCTTTGCCTAGGAACCAGATAAAAGTTTATTCTTGGCCTTTTTAAAATGTTTATTACAAATCCATTTCATTTGTAATACATATCTGTAATAAATATTTTGCAAAAGGTACTTTTACAAAGTTACCTTTAGCCTTCCTACAGCCTCTAGAATCCCATTTGCCTGATCTTCAAGCTGTCACCCAAGATCTGAATAGCTCCTCAATTAGGTGCGAATTGGCTCCCAGAGCTCAGATAAAGGCCTTTGGTGTGAGGAGAAGTTGACCTTCCGTCCTTGACAGAAAGGTCTGGGGGCTGTGCCCAGTAACTTGATTAACTTCAAAGAGACCTTCCCTGACACTAGAAGATGTAGCTCACATCTTGGCCTGACTCCCTTTTGTCTTACTAGCCAGTCAGGCACCAATCCAAGTGGGAGAGGTGATGCCCCCAGAACCAGTATTGAGTGACCACAGATGAGGGTTTGCTCATTTTGCTGGCCACACCTCTTTGTTATGTTCAATATGCACTAGCTGGTGTTGGGAATTCACAATATTACTATGGAATCACTTTAGGATAAAAGTATGAGAATGAATCAGACATTTCAACTGTACAACATGGTTAAGCAATAGTTGCAACTCTTTCTGCACTGCCTGACAGGAGTCCTCTTCAAATCGTATCCAGCTAAAAGCAATTTAGCTTGCACAGGCAGTGGGATTTAAGAATTTGGATATTGGACATTTTTATTCAGAAGACTTTTTACATGATTGAAAAATGATTGGCCACTTGCATATTCCATTTTTGCAAGCTTTGCAGATTCCCATCAGAATATCCAACAGAGAGCAGTGTTTCACGACTTAAGAACTGAGTGTAAGAAAGCGCTGACTGAAAGTATCTATCCATCCATCCATCTATCTATCTATCTATCTATCTATCTATCTATCTATCTATCTATCTATCTATCTATCTATCTATCTATCTATCTATCTATCTATCTACATAGAAAGAGGAAATGCCTCTCATGATTATTTTTGTGCAGGAAGGTATCCCTTCCTGCAAAAACACAATCCAGCCTACAATCCAGGCACCCTTGCACCATGATGCAAGGGTGCCTGCCTTGGCACTAGGCAGCCAAAAGTGGATTGGCGCTAAGAAAAAACAGGAATGTGGTGTATAATGTTAAATACGGCTTATTCCTGCCCTTTCACGCAGCACAGCAAGGTGACTTGCTGTCTTGCGCTGCATGAGAAAATGATAAATATGGGCCTTAATGACAAATTATGTGGAAAATGCAGTAAATGCATATTTAAGTAAAAAAGGCATGAAGATATTCTAGTTTTCACTCTGTGAAACAGAGGGATAATATCATTGAATCTAGGCATTCAAAGGCCAGATTCCTCTGCTCGGGCTAGTGTGCCAGAAAAAATTATGGTGTGCAAAACCTCATGCCGCCTGCAGTTTTGTGCTCTATGATGCAAATTGCTGACACTAAGGTTATAAGGCACTTGCAGATAGGTATTCTGAAGTGCTACCAACAGCTTCTCTATAAGGGTTAGGTTTGACTACATCAACATGACAGGCTGAAACCCAGGACCCTGGCAGTCATGAAAGTGACTTCAAGTATTCCATAGAAGCAGGGTATGTCGTGGAGGTTTGTAACAAAAGGTCATGTTTGGCCAAGTAGGCTAAGAGCTCAAGAGGACTTCATTTTAGAATACCTAGCCCATTTATATACACAGGGCTCTTGATTGATGTCACATTCTTGCTTTTAATGTAGCTAATCATGAACCTTTCTCTTGCCAAATAAGAAATCTACTTTTAAAAGAAAAGTTATTTTGTTGATTTCCTTGCAGATGTTTTTAAAGGTCGGAGCAAAGCACTTCGGAAATTGTAGTGCTCACAGCTCACATTTGATTACCCTCTGGATGGAAGAAAGCTCTGAAGATTACCAGCATTGTGTTGAGTTTAAAACCTGCAAGAATCAAAAACATTGCCTTTTCCATCATGCCACCATGGTAACTTTCCTATTAGCCATTTCCTCTTCTGTGGCACTAAGTTGGTGGTTAGAGTCTGAATCGTATTTGCTACTCTCTTCCTAGAAGCTTAACAGCAACTCATCATACACAGCCGCATTTACCACATCACACTATCTTTCCCGAGCCCTGGCTCTGTAAACAGGCATGCCAGAAGCTATTGTGGGCATTAGCACAGCAAACTTGAGAGGGTCTAAACAGGACAAGGACCTGTTTCAGAGTTTCAAAAATGCTTTGCATGTAAAGATAAAACTCCATAGACCCCCAATCTGGTACCATCTCGCGGTATTAGACATATTCGCTGTTTCATGTTGCAGCACAAGCATGGGGTCTTCTAAGAGCATCCCATCATCTGACATGCTGCTCTCACAGGCTGTCTTAAAGCTACTGAACATGGCATTTTCTAATGTGTAGAAACATCCCGAATACTCCAGGACTGCACTTGTGCCAATGACGCTCTTCCTTCGTTCTTGTCGTAGGTGCAGGACACACCATCACTATGACAGTGAATAAGAAAGGCAGGGATAGCAAAATATCCAGTCTTCTGTTTTTTTTTTTCACGTGTGAGTACAAAAACCCGAAATGGATTAGCCACTCGGACATGTATCTGGGACACCTTAGAGGTCTGTGCTGCTTTCAGGTAGACTAATCTATAGGTCTGACTGAACTGAGCATGGACAGCAACTCACAGGATGAACTGATTTGTTAAATGAAAGCCTGAGAAGGGGAATGATTTGACTTGGTAAAATAGAGACACCTGGTAGTGTCGGACAGCACACCTCCAGTAGTCCCTCATTTTTTAAATCAGTTTAGCGTTACCCCGCCTGTTCAGTCATTCCCTTTCCCTTCCACCCGTGATTTATCATCTTCCCACACCACACCAATCGTCTGCCATTTTGTTTTGGCAAGCCCCTTGAAAACGTTTATTGCTGTCAGCCGCTCCGCGAACTTTTTGAGCACTACCACTGCAAATACAGACATTTTGCCCTTGGCCTTTCAATTTCATAAATTGAGGTAAGCAGACAACCCGCATGTGTCAAATCCCTGTAGTTTATGTTGCTGTACCCTATACATTATTCATCGTAATGCACGGAGGTGAACGTACTGGGGGAGAATAACTAGACGAATTACTCTTGTTCCTTTGAAAGCTCTTTTCAAAGGTGACCTTTCGGCTAGAAAGCGAATCCACAGTAAATATAGCCCTGAAATCCGGCCATGTTATCCCACTGATTAAATATTAACTGAGCTGCAAAGGGCATGGCATGCAAAGGTAGTGGCCAAACAAAATTAACTCGTATACTTGCATCAGGCAATTTAATATTCCCAGAAGCAGTGGAAAATATATATCATCTAAACCTGCAAATGTTAAAGATAATACCCAGGTGTGACTCCCTCTTGTTTCATCAAACTCATCATCGAACTCTTTACAAAAACTGACAGCCACCGAAAAGCACATAAATTGTGCCCAGCTGGCAGCTATGACAATAGTTTATTTTTATTATTTAATGGAACTGCTCTAACGTTTTTTCACGTGATAGGTTGACAGTGTGCAACTATTATAACTATTGTTTTATTTTTGGTTTGTTAAAGGAATCTTTCTGTTTTATTCTGTTGTCTTTGCTTTTATTTTTAAACATACTTCTCGGTTTCCTGTTTCTCGCTTTTGAAGATAAAAGCACAAAGGCTCTCATTACGAGTGGCCTGGAGCAGTATCCCTGAGGGGAATTCTCTCTGGGTCATTCCAACATGCCCTACGTGGCCGTACTTGGAATAAGCTGGTCTCCAAACCCAGACCCACAGAACTGAGACGTTTTAAGGCATGGGCAAAGTGGGCTCTGGCCGGGGCCCCAGCCTTTCTGCCCCCCCCCCCCCCCTGATAGGGCCAGCTCTGTTCTGCAGAAAGGTTTGTACTGATGACCTTAAATAATTTTTAAACAGATTGTTATACATAGCATTTTTCTATCATTTATTTTAATGTGCGAGAGCCTATTTCAGACATTTTGCAGACAAAATGTGTTTATATTTCATGCAACATCAATTTGAAAAGTCTCTTTTATATCAATACAGGACCTCAAATATGAGAAATGGGAGGGTGTAACAGAGATTATTTGCAGCAATATTAGTGAGCTGCTGCTGTTACAATACTTAAAACACACATCACTATCCCTGAATATCCGATGTATACACATATAGAATTTGACCAAAGAGGGCATGAAAGAGCTGAAACTGGATCATAAAATCAAAGCTGTTCCCAACAGGGGCCCGCAAAATAAATTTGGCCCAGGGCCCCAAAAATCCTTAAAATGTCCCTGCCCGCAGACACATACAGAGACGTTTTAAGGCATGGGCAAAGCGGCAATTGCCCAAAGCCCCCGCCTTCCAAGGGGCCCCTGGGAGTGTGAACTTTCTTTCCAGCTCACTACTGTGTATTGCTGTATCTCAGTCCCTAATGTAAGTGTGAATTAGCAAAAATGTGGGTGGTAAAATCCACATTTGTTCCAAACAGGGGCCCCCAATATCCTTAAGATGACACTGATGCACAATACCCACACCCGTACATGGTGCAGCAGGGGCTGCCGTCTAAACTGTGTGAGATTACCTTTTCTTCCTATACCTACCTTCTTTATAGCCATTGCTAACACACTCTTGTTGGTCTTTTTAACAATATTCCTTTTCTGCAGTCATTTTTCACATTTTGATAATATATTTCCGAACAGCTGCAGGAAAAATGATAATGTGAATCTCGACAATAAGCATTTCACATCATCTGTTTTAAATCTTCCAACTTCAGTAATCAAGTTAAAGGGGTTGTGTAGTGTGCCTATTTAGCGTACCACACAGAAATGTAATAATGTCTGTCCATATATCATATTGGACTTGTTGCCATAATGGCTTTTTTGTTTAAAGCAAATAGTATTTTAGGCTGATATAATTACTTGTTCTCATCTGGGTACGTAGGGGGCAGTCTTATGAATACAAAATGTTGCATACCTGTCTACAAATGTGCATACAAATTTCGACTGCAGGATCAGACGGTGACTGTCCCCCAACGAAGAAATCCTCAGGAGCTGAGACATTTATGAGACAGCCTCGTGGATGAATTCCTTGTATTATGAGACTGTCCCAACTCACCCTACTGCCCAGGACCTTTTTTTAATAAATATTTAATGGTACTGGCGCCAAAAAGCTCTGCTCCACTTCATTTGTCATCAATTACCCAATATAACCACAACTCCTAGTAGCTGCCACAGGGTCTTCAGCACGGCATCAGCCGCTCACCCACACCCACTCACTACAGGGCTGGTACAAGGATATTTGACGTCCTAGGTGAAGTGACATTTTATCACACCCTTGACACTGCAGAAGGAGCAGATTTGATTTGATTGAAGGTAACTTATTTCCGTCTGCCGGTGGGAGATCCACCATACATCTCGTAAGTCCCGGCCATTGAATTGTCATTGCCTGCCATCTTGAAATGAAAACTGGCATCTTGAATGTAATGTACCTGAGAAGGATCCAAGAAAGTTAGGCAAGTCAGTGGCACTTAACCAACATATCACTAACCCTACACCTTACTAGAAGTGGTAGGTGAGTGATGGTGCAATGCGGCTGAAGTTTTCCCTTAGTTTCCAGATAGGAGGTGACCTAAGGAGTATCAGGAGAGCAGCTATCAGAAACTCATATCCATCAACTTAGCGCAAGTTCTTCTTACCTGAGATGAAAACCCATTTTAAAAGAGATCACCGAGTGGTCGGTGATGTTATTCTTATAGTTCAAATAATTGTTTTATCCTGGCTTCAAGGGGGAGCCAATTTAGACCTTTGAATAAAGACAAGAATGTGGTATCATTTTTTGATCCCAGAAAGCAGCCTAGTGGCTGAATGAAGGATGCCTTTAATTGGTGCTAATGAGGCTCCAGGAATGTCTAACAAGATGGAATTCCTATAGTTAATACAGATAACACGGGACCTGCATTACAATATGTTAGTCCTTTGGATGCAGAAAAAGTTTGAGCTTTTTAGGCAGCAAATGGTAGCTGTCATAGGTTTGCCTGTGTGATCAATTTAGGAGAACTAGAAGAGATGGTGGTGTATCCACTGCCCTAGTGATTTGCCTTCATTAGCCTAAACAGGAGATAATTCAACCATGTTAAGTGCTGAGATCCTTCCTTCGTTGAACTTAGTATCAAGTTGTTGTTTAATGAGAATGAATACTGTTTCTGGTCTGGAACCGGAAAATGGGAAATTTTGCACTAAAGTAAGTGGTTTATAAGGTTAAAAAACTCTAATGTAACTTGTCCTATCCTAACTGCCATTTTTCTGCTGCGCAGCTAGGGTAAGAAGCACAGGTGTGTTTCATACACACACGTGCGCTCACGCATGTGTGCTCATGAGTGGGCTGTGTGTGTGAGACTACCATTGTGCACAGTCCAGTAATTGCTCACAGGTAGCCTGGCACAGAAGGAACTCTGCAAGGATTGGTGCTGACTTTGGGGTGGACCCTTATAATATTAGTGGGCAATCCTAGGTAGGATAGTACGCGGTGTGGTCTGTTACTGCCCATCCCGAAGACGTCGCTACGAGGCGGTCCTACAGCCGGGTCTCCCAAACTCCGTACCAAACCCTATTGTTGGTTGAGTTTGTCCCCCTGGCCTGGTTCTTGCAACTGCCGAATGGGCTCCGCTGTCTGTGAGCCCCCTGCCGATTGCCCCGATCGATGGGCTGCGAAGGTGGTCTGCAGCCCACGGCCTCCCGCGCCGCATCAGCTCAGCCATTTGTGGGCCCGCTGCCGTGAGTTCTATTTCGATGCTGATACGTCCTACAGCCTACTTCCTCGCCTGCCGCTGTCCAGTTAATCCCCCTGCCAGCCGCCCGTTCATCGCTGAAGTCGTCTGCATTGCACCGATCGATGGGCTGCGAAGGTGGTCTGCAGCCCATGGCCTCCCGCGCCGCAGCAGTTCAGCCATTTGTAGACCGGATGTCGCTAGTCTTTTTCTCGATGTTGAGGTAGACTGTGGCCTACGTCCTCCAACGCCGCTGGCCTGTTAACCCCCTACCTGCCGCCCGATCATCGCTGAAGCTGGCTGCTTCTCATGGCCCCCTCGCTCTAGTTAAATTGCCCAGGCTCCGCTATCTGTGAGCCCGCTCCCCTGTTTTGTTTATGACGCTGATGAAACACCGCGACCCACATCCTCTCTCGACGCATGGCCAGTGCGGTCATCCTGTGGCCGGTGGGCCACGTTTCCTCAGGCCTGCTCGGTCGACAGGGAAAGTGGTCTTTGGAGTGGTGATTCCCCCCCCCCCCAGTGGATCAGGATCGCAGTCATCTTGCTGTCTCTTTTTGCTCAGACCAGCCTTCTGAGACGCTCCTCCGGCCTTTATATACAACGGAGGTCTCCCTTTTTCATTGGGCTTTGACCACAGCGCTTCACTACGCTCGGCCTGATAAGTCCTAACTTTTGACAGGCTGATGCTGGGGTAGTGCCTATTTTCGTCCCTGCTCCCCTGAATTTCATTGACTGCCGACTATCCACCCGCCATTTTCTGACTTTTCTTTTTGCTCTTACACAAAATGGCTGCTCTCTGTGGAATGACTTGCTATTGGAGCTATTCCTTTAACTGGCTCTGTCTACCGGGCTTGTCCTACGCCTATAATTGCCTAGACTATCTATGCTCCCCCTAAACCTTGTTTTCTCGTAGCAGAGGAAGCGGTTTCTTGTTCTAACCTTGAGCACCATCTTGTGGACGCAATTAGTATCTGAAGGCTAGCCAGTTCTTCCCTATCCCAGTTGATAGGTACCTCATTGCCTGTGTCTTGAATAAAAAAAATTTAAAAAACTATTTGCTTGTGTTTATGCTGATGTTTCACCCAAATCGTAATCATGGCTACCCTATTCTAATGGTTGGGTTTATTGGAAATCTGTAGTGGTTTTACTCTAATATACACAGAAGTGAAAACTGTCTTAAAATGCTGTTTCACTCCACTTAGGCATACATAGTCCAGAACAGTGTTAAAATCGGGTGATACATGCATGCCGGTTTTGAACTTGCAATTCTTAACACACTAAGTCAGCATCATGTGGGACATCAGGAATGATCATATTTCTCTGGCTAAGCCCATACTCAGATTCCGGGCATTTGCCTCACCTGCTGGGTCAAGTTAATTATTCTGCTTCCCAGCAGAGGGCACAAAGGAGGTCTCCCCACACATAGTTATAAATGATTGACCCAGTTCCTGGGAGAGGAAAGGGCACGGGAAGAATATGCATCTGATAATTAGCTTGTCACACTGCACTGTGGCTGGAACAGCCCAGGACCACTGAGCAAAGGGGGAAGGCCAGACCTCCTGAGCCAACACAGTAGGGGCTTGCCTTTAAAGTTTTGGTGGAAAGGGATGAGGCAGTCATGTCATCTATGGGCCGGGCTCACGCTCTGCACAAGAGAGAGAGAGTTGAGAAGACCCTTAACCTGGGAAGTGATGATGACAGAAAGATTGACCAGCTGGAAAGAGAAGCCAGCTGATGCCTGCCAAGATGGACTAAGGACTTTGTAATTGTAATTGTAATTGTAATTTATAGAGCGCATTATCACCAACTGGTCTCTAAGCGCTATGAGAGAGAGCACCTGCCCTGGCACGTGAGGAGGGAGAGAATGATTAAATTGTGCCCCAAGCTTCCACAAAGAGGAACGTCTTTAACTTCTTCCTAAAAGGGAGAAGGGCTTGTTCCTTCCGCAGATTCTCCGGTAACATGTTCCATAATACAGGAATTGAGGTCGAAAAGGCTCTGCCTCCTTTAGAGGTCATGCTAAAACGGGAGCAGGCCAACAGACCGGCCTCCGAGGACCGTAGTGACCTACTCGGAGTATAAATAGCCAGGCGATCCTTAATGTAGGATGGGGCTTGGCCATAGATGGCCTTGTGCGCAATGCAAATGCCTTTAAAACTGATTCTCTGCCTAATCGGGAGCCAGTGTAGCTGGCGTAGGAGAGGGGTAGCATGGGCCCTCATAGGCAGTTTAAAGATCAGTCTGGCCGCGTCATTCATAATGACCTGTAGTCTCGCAAGTAGCTTTCCTGGGAGGCCAATATACAAGGAATTCCCGTAATCCAAACGTGACACTATCAAAGCTGATACAGCCGTTCTGAGAGTTGCGAATGTGAGAAGGGGGGCAAGTTTCCGTAGCTGTCTAAGCAGGCCAACACATGTACCTACTACGGCAGATACCTGCTGAGTCATAGACAGTTTAGCATCAATTTTAATGCCCAGGCTTTTTACGGCCTGGCTCAGGATTTGCGCCCAACTCTTGTGGCCAGAAAAGGTCACTCCAAGGACTGGAGTCTGTGGTAATGGCCAATACCTCAGTCTTATCAGGGTTGATTTTGAGGGAATTGGCCGTCATCCAGTTGAATATATATTTTTAAATATTTTGCATTCGTGCGTGGGCAGCCGGGGCATTATCTATCTGGATAATGATTTGAGTGTCATCCGCATAATTGTAAGTCTGGCACTCCATGATATTCAAAGCAGCTATCAAGGGTTGAAGGTAGGCGTTGAATAAGAGGGGAGACAACGCCGAACCCTGTGGCACCCCACACGAAAGTTTACCGGAGTCAGACACATAGTCAGCCAGTTGTACTCTCTGTGAGCGGTCAGTGAGGAAGGACGTAAACCATTTGAGGGCCGTGCCCTGGATGCCTAGCTCTGAAATCCGCGACAGAAGTAGGTCATAATTGACCGTGTCAAATGCCGCGGATAGATCCAGCAATACCAGGGCACATGGTTTTTTCTTATCGGCCCTCAGCCTAATTTCATCCAGCACGGCCAGCATCACCATCTCCGTGCTGTGGTGGGCCCTAAAGCCAGCCTGGTTGGTTTGCAGGAGATGGTTGACTTCTATATGGTGTGATAGGGAATGCAGCACGTGCTGTTCCAGCGCTTTCGCCAGGAATGGAAGTTGGGAAATTGGCCTAAAGTTTTTTAGGTTCTTTGCGTCTGCCCCTGGTTTTTTCAATAATGGAACAACTCGTGCTTCCTTAAAATCAATAGGGACGTGGCCATGTTCAAGGGATTGATTTAATAGCATTAGAGCCTCGCTTTCAATCCCAGGTAGTGCCAGCTTGAAGATCCTCGGAGGGCAGGGATCCGCCGGTGACCCTGACTTAATCCGACCCATTAAAGAAGACATGGAGTCCAAGGTAAGCATGGGAAAGGCAGTGAGAGGTATATTATATGCCGGGGGCAAGGGTACTGATACTAAGGGACAATGAACAGTAGGAGTGAGATGGATCTCAGTCACTAGGTCCTTCACTTTTTAAAAAAAGAAGGACTGGAATTTATTGCAGTCATCAGGGCAGAAGTGGGGCCTCTGTTCCTGAGTCTGTCTCAATTCTTTTAAAATCCGAAAAGTTTCTTTTTGTAAGTTATCAGCGTTCAGGATCCTATCCTCATAAAATTCTGCTTTCCTTGTTAAAATCGCTTTCTTGTAGACTGCAAACATTGCGTTGTATTCAAGTCGGGCACCTGGGTCATAATCTCGACGCCAGGCTCTCTCGCATTGGCGTAAGGCTTGTTTCTTATTTCTAAGGGCCTCGTTAAACCAAGGAGCCCCTTTGCCTTTGTCCCTTACTCTTTCCCTACGCATGGGGGCTACAATGTTAATGGCATTCTTCAGCCTTGTAGAAAGAGCAGCGCTATCTCGGTCAAGGTCAAAATTACCTTGTATTGGTCCAGTGGGAAAACATTTATGTAAAGTGTTAAGCAGGTCATCTGCTCTAATTTTTCCCCATCCCCTCAGCACTTTCCACTCCGGCTGGCGACGAACTACTTGACTTGTGGATGGAAACAAGCCACTAATTAAATAGTGATCGGACCAGGCACAAGGACTGATCATTAGTGGGCTTATAGGTGGGTGGGAGGACCAGACCAGATCAAGTGTATGGCCCTTCTCGTGAGTGGGTACCTTCACCAATTGCCTCAACTCCAATGCGCCTAGTGCCTCTTCCAACTGTATGGCCTGGCTATCTTTAGGTGTCTGATCCCAGTGGAAGTTGAAGTCCCCCATTATCAGGATACATTGGTACCGCGACCGGATATCATTAACTAATTCGATGAAGAGCTCAACAAATTTGGGTGATGTTCGCGGAGGGCGGTAGACTATCAGAGCAATTAGACAGGTGGTCTGGGAGCAGAGTTTAGCCCCCAACACATCTGCCCCCTCAATGCTTTCTGCACATAGGATCTCTGCCTGTAACTGTTGGTTATACAGAATAGCGACACCACCCCCTCTAGTGCCGCTAGGTCTGTTATAACAGAGGGCGGCATAATTCGGGGGCATGGCTGCCACTAAATCCGGTGCTGAGGATTCCTCAAGCCAAGTTTCCGTGACTCCAAGTATGTCCAAATGGTCATCCTGGAGGAGCGAAAAGACTTCAAGATTATGCTTCTGCAAGGAGCGGGTATTAAGAGTAGCTACCCGTAATCCCTGTGGATCATTGGGCCAAGGCGTCCTAGGTGGGTGCGGTGGGGAACCTATACTGCTTACTACCATTTGTGTCCTTAATAGTCCCTCAGCCCTAAGTTTAAAAATCACATTGGTCTTAAGTGGCACCACACCCAGGGCTAGGCTCCAAAGTTCCTCCAAGGAGTACAAATAGTGGGGCCTAGGGGGACTGGCCCCTGGTCCCAGTCGGTCGCGGACGGGCGCAGACCGGCGCAGACGGGCTTGCCTTAGGCGCGCCTTTGGCGCGCCAGCGGCGCGCTCGCTGCACGCGCGCGCTGCGCGCTTGCTCCAGCTCTGATGATATGCTGTCAGCTCCTCCCCCCCACCAATCAGCCCTGCTGTGCAGCAGCTGATCGTCCCCCAGCAACTAGACCGTAAGATCAGGCGGAAGTGCCCTAGGGTTGCGGAAGTGAGGGAGCGCTGAGCGCAGTTAAAAGGAACACAGTGCAAAGTACAAGTAATAGTAAAAAGAGGGTCCCTTCAATTTTAAAATAACAGTGCAAGTAAAATCAATAAACTTAGAGGCACCACCATAAGCCAACCTCCGCGTGGGAGCAACGCGTCTCTCTCAGTCCGCGCGCTTGCTCCAGCTCTGATGATATGCTGTCAGCTCCTCCCCCCCACCAATCAGCCCTGCTGTGCAGCAGCTGATCGTTCCCCAGCAACTAGACCGTAAGATCAGGCGGAAGTGCCCTAGGGTTGCGGAAGTGAGGGAGCGCTGAGCGCAGTTAAAAGGAACACAGTGCAAAGTACAAGTAATAGTAAAAAGAGGGTCCCTTCAATTTTAAAAATAACAGTGCAAGTAAAATCAATAAAACTTAGAAGCACCACCATAAGCCAACCTCCGCGTGGGAGCAACGCGTCTCTCTTTGCTACCAACTGACCCCCAGAACTAGCTTCGGAGCTATACCTGGACTCCACTGCTTTCCCTGGTGCTCTGCAAGATCACCAGGAGACCATGGGGCCTTGAAAGTGTGGGCAAGAGGGTCCCCTGCTGGCTAGTAGTGGAGGGGAAACACAGGATGTCCCCACCCACTGGAGAGCATTGCCAGGAGCCAAACTGAAGAGACCCAGAGAATAAAGTTCCCTGCAGAATGCGCACCTTTAGGGCCCAGGAGGTCTGTCAAATATGCCCCTGGTGCTTGGGCCTGGCCAGCAGGACCAAAACGAGCCCAGGATGCGGAAAATTGGCTCAACGTGGCTGGATATATTCATCTTTAAATATTTGACTTTTACCCCCCCAAAAAGAGAAATTGGCACATAGCACTACACTGCAATTCTGAAACTTAACCTGGGGTGGGCCATGAGACAAAGTTAACACACTGAACATTTGTAAGGGGGGGGCATGGTAGGGTCCCCTCGCCAGAGGCTCATTTAGCCCCAGGCACTCCATCTCCTGGGTCCCAATGCAGATCATGGAGTCCGACGGAACCCCATTCTCCTGGGAACAGAAGGATGCTGTCTGAGCACCAATGCATTCCTTTGGGCTGCTGCCATCTCCCTACCTGCACTGACCGCGGGTGGGAGGCACAAGCATTGAGCTGGCTCATGTGTGCCCCACAATGAGTGCAGCACACACAGGGAGTCAGCGCACTACCTTAAACAGCAGCATCTGGGTTGCCTGAGTTGGCCCTTGGCACCCAAATTACCAAAATCACAAAAGGATGTGGCAAGGCCACTTTTCTCACCATCCAAGCCTCCTAATAAAATACTCAGAGTTCCATGGCTGAAGCTCCCCATAATGTCCCCCATGGGTTTACTTGCATATTTTCTTGGTACTTGTAGTGGCCCAAATTGGACAGGCGCACCATCAATGGGTGATTGGCATGTTGTACAGGGCTGCAGGGTCTGCAGCAGCTGCCACTGATGTATTATAAAAACATGCCCCACGTTTCAGGATTCATTGAATTGATGACCCCCAGGAAAGGTTTGCAATTGAAACAAACTCTTCCAGAGCTGGTGCTTTTGCAACTTGGCTCTAGAGTGCGGGGGCTCCTACTTGTTAGTTTGTTTTACTGTATTATGTAGTCTGAAGAATATAAACAAGTGACTCTTACATACATATCTATGGTTGCAATGAATACCAGTGCTTTATTAATAATGTTGTTGTTGAATACTACAGTGCTTCTATTTATAGTGGCTGGACATGATTTTGTCTTCCATTGGTTTTAGTGGTGGTATATTGCTAAAGTATAACATGTAGTTATGTTTATTAAGGTAGTGATTCTCTGACAAAGTCAATGGTCCTGCCTTATATATTAATGTGACACCCTGACAACGCCAATACCCATGCCTTATATATTTTGATGTGGTGACCCCTTGACAAAGCTAGCAGGCCTGCCTTATAAACAATGACACACCCTTGTAGTGTGATGTTATTTCTGGTATAGATGGGCTGCATTGTGAATTTGGGGTTCATGTCCCACTGGTGCTGAAATGTGATTTGAGGGTGCCACCAAAGTTAATTCCATCTTCCTGGATGTATGTATTTGTAATTTAATTAGTATTTAGTAGTGTATGTAATAAATGTACTTTTCCCTTTTAAAAGAAATAAAAGCTGTGCAATAATTTATTGAGTGTTGTTATTGTGTGCCAGCGAATGGAGATTACTAGCCCCTCCACATCCCATGAGTAGGCCTTGGACTGCTCTGCTTCGCTGACAAAAGATAGTCAACAACAACAACAACAACACCTCCTGGCACACTGCTGGTTGGGTGATGAAGTACCCTTGGATGCTGAGGCTTCTTAGGGGCAGGAGCCCCTTCTGTTACCTCCAGTAAGTCCCACACAGTGGGAATGCTGAGAGCTTGTTTCGGAGGCCATTGCCCCTTTCTCCACCACTCTGGAAACACGCCTCCTTGCACACTACTGGTTGGGAGATGAAGTCCCCTTGGCTGCTGAGGGTCCATGGGGGTCAACAATCACTCCTGTTACCTCCAGTAAGTTTTACACAGCGGGATTGCTGAGATGTCTTCGGAGGCCACACCACCACTCTGCCAACGTGCCTTCTGGCACACTACTGGTAGGGGGGATGAAGTCCTCTTGGATACTGAGGGACCTTGCGGGCCAAGAAGCCCTGCTGTTACCTCCAGTAAGTCCTATACAGCAGATTTCCTAAGAGCTGGTCAGAGACCCCGCCACTTATCTCCACCACTCTGCAAATGTGACTGTCAGTTAAAAAACCTTAGAAATTCACTTAACAAACCAAAGGTTACAGGGACTTTATAGTTAGGAAATAGAATTTTAAAAAACCTTAGACATTCACTAAAAAACTAAAGGATACAGGGACGTTATAGTTAGGCTCAGATTTCACACGTAGAATACCAGTAAAATTCAGCAGTTATAGTTACCTGAGCTAACTATAACTTACACCCCCGCAATGCACTGCTTATGATCTCACATATTGCATCACTCATGATATGGTCAGTGACATCACTGATGACATCATCAAATGAGTGTAAGTGTTTTTAAGAGTTTATGAGTGTTAAACATATACACTAAACTACTACAAAAGTTAAATTAGTATAAACTAATTTAACTTTTGCAGTAGTTTAGTATCACATCTTGTCCATACTCAATTGGATTATGTGTTTGTTTCCCACTCTTCAATCCATGACTGCTCAATAGGAAAAACTCCTCGTAAATTCTCGGATCATAACCCATTAGTGGTAGAAATCAAGTGGGAAGATTTCAAGCCTAAGGGAATTTCTTGGAGTTTTGAGCAAGCCTTACTAATCAATGAAGAGTACAGCAACCACATGATGAAGTGGATCCTTATTTTTTTTTAAGATAATTTGGGGAGTGCACCAATAGATATTGTGTGGGATCCTCAAGGACTAACTCGCTACTTTGCACTGCCACGTTGCACTTTATCCACGATCCCTTGACCCCTGCTGGAGACGGGAGCTTGAGCGCAGGAGCGCTAGATCAGCGGTAGAGGCGTCCCGCAGCACGGGACTCTCAAGAACTAACTCGCTACTTTGCACTGCCACGTTGCACTTTCTCCACGATCCCTTGACCCCTGCTGGAGGTGGGAGCTTGAGCACAGGAGTGCTATATCAGCGGTAGAGGCGTCCCGCAGCGCGGGACCCTCAAGAACTAACTCGCTACTTTGCACTGCCACGTTGCACTTTCTCCACAATCCCTTGACCCTTGCTGCAGGCGGGAGATTGAGCGCAGGAGCGATATATCAGTGGTAGAGGCGTCCCACATCGCGGGACGTGTGCAGGGAGTGCCCGGGCTCGGCCCGGGCAAATCCCGGGACAAGACGGGCCCGTCTTAGCCCGTCATAGACCGGAGGAGGTCGGGGTGGGCCACCTCTCTTGGTCTCTCACTGTTTTGCTGCCGGTGAGTATCCAAAGGGGGAGACGCCCAGTAATTCTTATATTTACCGGGGCACCTCAAGAAAATCTGATGACTATAACTTTACCGGCGACGGTGAGGACCGTGTTTTTCGATTATAAACTCCTAGATCTTTTATAGGCCATTAAGCAACAAAAAAAGACATTAAATATTCTTGTTGATTGTTGGTTTTCCCATCTTAAGATCGAATTATGGGGAAAAAGAAGGCTGAAGCCAATAAAATATCTCTTACAAAGGTTGCGCCAAAGATGGCTACGGGCTCACGTTCATCTCTATTGAACTACCTCACGGGGGCGATGGGGTCAATTGAAAAGCAGATATCCACCGTTGAGGAGACTTTAAATGCGGAAACTAGGGGGGAAAGCCAGAGCGTGGAGACAATTTTAAAAGAAAGACCCTTAACATCTGAAGGAACTGAAAGCGGATTGCCTAAAACTGTTGTGTGCAAAATGTATCGGACCATGTGTGGGTTAGTGATGAGGACAGTGATACCCAACCCCCGCTATCGCTCCCTAGGAACCCGGGGGAAGAAAACAGGGCAGTGCAAGATGATCATGTAGGTAAAAAATTCTGAGTAAAAACCGCAGAAAAGGGTAACAAAACGGAAAAAAGTATTAATATTATTACAAGTAGGTCATAGTGTGAAACTACCAACTCCCACTGAGCCTTACTGCTCAATAGACGATATAAGAAAATTATTTGGACAAATAGAAGGGTTAGAGAGCATCCTTAACCTAGCCAAGATGGCGGAGAGGTTAAAATCTATAGAGGCATCATTAGAAAAACATCCCGGAAACGCTACCCTTAGTAGAAAAAATTATATAAGTGCATGTGTGGATTCCATGAGATCTAGGACCAATACAGTATCAATGTAACATCACTAGAACCGTTAACCATGCAAATCACACACGAAGGGGAACAAGGACGGTTGCATCTGGCGAACCAGGGGAACCAGTGGAACCAGATAGGAATGCAGGGGTCAAAATCCTTCTCTGGTTCAGAAAGGCACCACCATAATAATAATGGTAGAAGAGACCCATATAGAAATTCCCAGGGGAGAGACTTAAATGACATACCGCCACAAAAAAGTCAATCTAATCTTGATCCCATAGGCGCCCCAAGGGTCCGCCTTGAAACTATCCCACAATCTCTAGAACTTCCACCGGAAGCTACACCCTCTACAGTAATTTTGGCAAATGTCCCACAGCTCCCTGACCACGAAAGTGAATCCAGGATTGCCTTGAGAAATAAATCTTTACATTGGTTGAGTACCAGGACAGGATCAACCGAGGTTCTTTTTTCTGAATTCAAAATGGTCAGAAGAATAGCTTGGATAGGCAAAACTCGCAAAGCCCTTGTGGGGGACTGTGTGGTTTTAACATTTAGATCTCCTCATCTGGTGAGAACCATCCTTGAGAGAGTAGGGAGCCATATTATTAGCCCCCAAGAAGTAAATGTTGTCCCACTAGGTACATTTCTATCAACCAGCGAAGATACAGAGTAGTAGAAACATGATTAGGAACTATCCAGTTGAAATCTATTCTAGGTATAATGTCCCAGTAACTAACCACTACGATAGTCTCAACAACCTAGAAGATATTGACTGACTGAAAAAGGGGGTAGAACAACATCTTGAAAATAAGAAAGTCTTAGATAAAACTATGCCTATTAAATCAAGCAGCCATAGGCATCTTACAAATTATATTGCCCCTAACAATACACAGCAGATACCAGTGATAGCGGCCCAGATATTAATCCAGCCCCAGTTGGTTAACAAAGTGCCTACAACCAGTCAATCGTCAGAGGATACTATACCTATCGCAGGGATAAGTCAGTTTCAGACACCACACATTGTCCCCATTGTAATTACTCCAAATGTGACCCCTAAGAACTGCATAGATAGAATCATACCGAGTTAACTAATTTGGTTTACTGGAATGTTTCAGGAATTCGATCAAAGATGGCAAATTCATTGTGGTGTGAGTTCATATCAAAGTTTTCCATCATGTGCTTCCAAGATACCTGGGTTAAGGAGGCTGTCCACATTAATGGTTACCGAACTTTTCACACTGTGGCTGTGGCAGGGAGTCATGGGAGTTCCAAGGGGGGCTTGTCTATTTATATATCCAATATGGTAAATGTAAGACAAATATATTTGAAATGTGTCGAATTATATTACCAAGTGATGATATTGTATATTGATAACAAACATTGTGTTGTTTTGATACATTTTTATAATAATGCCCTGCCAAATCAGGTTGGGAGGATCTTGAAAAAACTAGACAATGATCTGAAGTCCATCCAAGCTGAAAGGGAAGGGAATGTGCTTATCATTTGGGGGGGCGATTTTAACACTGCACTGTGTCCAAACAACGGGAGGGAAGTTTGCGGTCTTACGACTGAAGAGGGGAACAGTGATACCCACTTCCCACACTCACAATACGGGGAAGCTCTTAATGAAGTAATGTTTGGCCACGACCTTGGTTTTGCTAATGAGATATGTTTTACACCTGCTCCTTTTAAAAGCACCTTTAATGGCAGAGGATGTTTTACAAAAATAGATTACATTCTGATATGAAATAGATACTCAAATAGAGTGAAGTCATTTGACACTCATGACATCACTTTGAGTGATCATTTCCCACAGAGCGTTTCTCTCTCTCACCTAACACAACAGACCCATTTTGGGGCTAAGCCTATGCATGTCCCTCAAAATTTATCAATAAATAGAGTGAATGGTTATTCCCTGCGCTGGTCGATGGTGGACCCCCTAGAAGTTACAAAGAATGTTGTGATTAGGAGTAAATCTGCCATTGCGGCCTGTCCAGATGATAACGCCACATATGAAGTAGTTTTGACCTCTGTCCAGCATATTACAGGAGCTATGAAAGAGGCACTATTCGTACAAAATAGAAAACCAATAGGAACACAAAAGGGTGGTTTGACACAAAGTGTACGCGGGCTTATGCCAAGCTAAAATATGAGACTCATTAATTCCCTAGAAATTTGCTTGACATAAGACAGGCAAGGAGGGCCTATAAAAATGCACTTAAACTACGCAAGGCGGAGCTGAGAGACAAGCTTTGGACGGCGCTGCACGAGGCCTCGGTGTCTAAATATGGTGCAGCCTTTTGGAGGGCTGTGAAGATCCCTTTCCTGGAATCGGGGGATGCTCCATCCATTGAAATTGCAATAATAGAGGAGCAATGGGTAGAGCACTTCTCAAATATATTTAACAGTAGTGAGCGCGCTAATATTTTAGAAACTCAACCAGCAGGTGACGATGACATGGCATCATCAACAATCCCAATTGACCTCCCGGTAACTCTGGATGAAGTCAATCGGGCAATCATGGCAAGCACGGGTGGGAAGGCCCCTGGGCCAGATGGGATCCATGTAGACCTATTTAAAAATAACATAGCGCTATGGGGCCCGCTGTTAACCCGGGTTATTACACCTATTTGTTCTTTTCAGCTTATAGAGACGTGGTCTTTCGCTAGGGGCTAGGAACTGTTGAACAAAGTTTAAACCTGAATATTACCATAGGGAAGTATACCCTTGCAAAGAAGGGCAGGTTGTTCCTTTGTTGACCTCACTGCAGCCTTTGACTGCGTGAGGCATGACAAGCTCTGGAGGGTCCTTCAGAAATTAGGAGTTGAGCCCATCATCATCCTCTTTTTAAGACAACTGTACAGGAACGCTAAGGGTAGGGTGAGATATGGTCCAAAAGGAGAATGTACAGTCCTGTTTCAAATCAACAAGGGGGTAAGGCAAGGTTGCATGCTGGCCCCCTTCCTTTTTAATCTTGATATAAATGGGTTAGGCCAAGCGCTGACGAATACATGCCAAGATCTCCCCCAAATAGAAGGACGGCCCGTACCCGCATTACTGTATGCGGATGACGCCGTTCTGATGTCTCGCACTCAAGTGGGTTTACAAAGACTATTACATAGTTTTGCGGCTTTTATGCATGACTTGGGGCTGAGGGTAAATACAACAAAAACCTTTGTTATGAGATGCGGCTCTGGCAGCCATAAATGCAGAGATATGTATATTGATAAACAAAAAATAGATTTTATAAATAGATTTAGTTACCTGGGCATTTTATTCGACCATAATGCTACATGGACTCGAGCGGTGCACGCCAGAAAACTTGCTTTTATGAAAACTACTGCCGCCCTAGTTAATTTTTCGAAAAAAACTGGGCAGGAGGCCCCTTCAAGAATTATTACAGACCTACAGGGCCAAGTGTGTTTCGACGGCCATGTATGGCGCAGGGCTCTGGGGACATTCTGATCTTCAATCTTTACAAGTCGTTGAAAATTAGTTTTTCAAGATATATTTTGGCAGTTCCGGGCAGTACCTCCTCATATGTTTGTCACTCCGAATTGGGGGTCCCATTCATCGCATATCTTAATAAAGTGGAACCAATCCTGTTATGGCACAGGATATGGACATCTGCAGAAACCAATCTTAATAGGGACATTTTAAAAGATGTTTTTAATTTGGAAGGTGTTGTAAAAATTACATGGCTAAAGTATGTGCGGGACTTTATGCATGATTTAGGCCACTCAGAGTTTTATAAGGAGCAGAGCACAATGAGCAGATGGACAAGAAAAGTGTTGAAAGCAAAAGGCCTCTCCCTACTTGAATCACTTAGATTAACAGAAGATATATTGAAGCCCACAGTATTGTATAATCAAATGATCCTAATCACTCATAGCATTCAACCTTATCTTACTCTTGTCTGTGGTACTTACGATAGACTACTACTGACAAGATTTAGACTTGGGATACTACACAGAATAACTAGTTTCCCAAACATGAATGATTGGACAAGAGTTATGCAACTATGCCCCTGTGATGATTGTTCAGAGCAATCTACACTCCACGTGGTCCTTTTTTGTACATTTTATAATGCACAAAGAAAAAAATGGAATATACCACTTTAAAAAAAGCTTGGTTTTAGACAGTGTCATCCTGCCTTTTTAGCATTACAGTTTTTAGAAAATGAATATATAACATGGATTTTATTAATGTTTTTAAAAAGTGTAAAATGTAGGAAATCAATTGTAATGTGACAGCCAAACTGTTTAACAATTTAATCATGTAATGGGGTGCAACAAGTGACCTCATTTGTCAAGACAATCTGTGATGTAAGGAAATGATGTCTATTGAATTCATGTTTTTTTGCAGTGCTACTGTGTATAACACATGTGTGATTTTATGTGCTTTTATGATTCTCTAAATAGAAATCGAACTAAGCTTTGTTTTGATTTGATTTGATTTGATTTGATTTGTGTGGGAGGCCCTGAAGGCAGGTATTTGAGGGGAAACCTCGAGGTTCTCGGTGAATCTTAATTGGCAAAGGCGACATCTATTACGGGATCTGCAGGCGAATTTGGCTCAGATGGAAGAGGATTTGGTTATGGCCTTACAACAGGCAGGTGACTTGGTGGAAGCTCAAGCTAAGGTGGCAGTGTCTTCTACAAGCGGCTCCTCGTCCCTGCCTTTCATAAACAAAGCTGCTGATCGAGTGCTACTCACCTGGTGGACAACCTGTGGAGCAGAATATATATATATATATATATATATTATCTACTGGCGGTCGCTAGTAGATAGTTATAGTTAGGACCTATTTTCCAAAGGAAATCCGCAACATTCTATTTGAAATAACTTTGGCGCCGGTTGACGAATCTTCGCGAAATTTTCAAAACCCGTGGGGCGCTCCGGTTCGCTCCTATCCTGAAAGTCTCGGGGTGATTCGTCAAGTGGGAGCCGAGAAAAAAGGGGGGTCCCAAAACGTGTTTTCCCCATGCAATTTTCCATAGGAACCTTTAGTCACAGCTACAGCCCGAACTGCTGAACGGAATTACACCAAATTTACCAAAAACGTAGCCCTTTGTTCAGAGTCGTGCCTTTTGCTTAAATGGTGTAAATCCGTTCAGTCGTTCCTGAGAAAATCAAAAGTAAAATCACATATATATCTATGGCCGCGTAGGGTCCGCGCACCCTCCCGATCACGAGCTGCATGCTAATTGGCTGTCAAGTGGCTGTCAACACTCCAAATCAGGAAGTGTTGGCAGCCATTTTGTGCCTCGGTAGAACTGAGGCACAGAAACAAGTCGCAAAACGCAAAGAGGGGGCAGGGTAGAAACACCCTGACCCCCTAGGTCTGCTCAGGGGGTCCCACAAGGACCCCCTGGGCAGAAAAAAGCATTTTTTAAAGAAAATAAATCAGCGGGATGCGCTTAGGGTGCGCGGATCCCGCTGTGATTAAAAATAAATCAAAGCGCGGTCTCCCGCGCTTCGAGGCTATTTTGCCCCCGGGTGGGCCAAGTCCCGGGGGCATGCGGGGGGTGGGTTTATAGTTTATGGGGGGGGCCTCTAAGGCCCCCCAAACCACGGGGACCGCCACCTCCCCAGGGCACTAATGAAAGAAATGTGGGGGTCCGTTTCGGACCCCCGAAGCCCCGGGGACCACCACCTCCCCGGGGCTGTGCAATTGAAGGGAGGGGGGCCGCGCGGCCCATCTCCTAGAGTCTGTGGTGGCCCTGGGGACCGCCACCTCCCAGGGCCAGCTTCCTGCAGTGTCCCAGGGTGCCTACCCCCGGGACACTGCTGTTTGTAATGGCAGGACGGGAGCCTCGCGGCTCCCGCCCTGTCATTGCAAACTTGCCTTGCTTCATTGAAGCGAGAGCAGGAAACCTGCTCTCGCTTCAATGAAGCAAGCAGATTGCTTTTCCATAAGGGGAGCTGCATGTCAGCAGCTCCCCTTATGGAAAAGCAATGCCGGCTCCCACAGGACGCGGGGAGCCGGCGGGACTGTACGGGGATTGGGGACCCCCCCACGTTCCCCACGAGTGGCCAGGCCCCGGGGGATGCGGTCCCCGGGGCCATTAGTGGCCTGGGAGGGGGGCCACGCAGCCCCCCTCCCCAAAAATAATTTAAAAAAAAAATAAAGCAAAACGTAAAGGCCGGCCCCGGGGATGGGGTCCCCGGGGCCTTAAATGGCCTGAGGAGGGGGCCACGCAGCCCCCTCCAAATATTTTGTTATTAAAAAAGAGGGCTTGCCCCGGGGATGGGGTCCCCGGGGCCAATAGAGGCCCAGGGACGGAGGCCACGCGGCCCCTTCCCGCTTAAAAAAATTCTCAGGCCCCGGGGATGGGATCCCCGGGGCCAGAAGTGGCCGAGGGAAGGGGGGCCACGCAGCCCCCTCCCATAGAAAACAAAAGGAAAGAGAAAAAAAAGACCGGCATCGTGCCGGAGGCCCCGCCCCTCCCTGCAGCAGTCTGCAAATGCGCCCTGGCGCGTTGTAAGAAGGGGAAGTAATTCCCCTATATACTGGGGGTCTCTGGGGCTAACTAGCCCACCAGGAACCTCCAGTATGGCTAGGGAGCTGCGTTGCAGAGAGGTGTACAGAGGCCACGCCCCTTTTTACACCTCTCTGCAACGCAGCTCTGTGGTGTTTTTTGGAGGTACATGGTGGGCTAGTTGGACTCCAGGGACGCTCAGGATTCAAGGGGACTTAATCCCCCAACTTAAAACGCACCACGGGGCGCGTTTTCATAGTGGTGAAGGGAGGGGGCGGGGCTACAGGTGACATGTGTGCAAACAGGCCCCGTGGCGCGTTTTAAGATGGGGAATTAAATCCCCTTCAATCCTGAGGGTCCCTGGGGGACAACTAGCCCACCAGGTACGCCCAGAAAGCGCCACAGAGCTGCGTTGCAGAGAGGTGTAAAAAGGGGCGTGGCCTCTGAACACCTCTCTGCAACGCAGCTCCCTGGCGCATACTGGAGGTACAGGGTGGGCTAGTTGGACCCCAGGGACCCTCATGATTCAAGGGGACTTAATCCCCCAACTTAAAACGTGCCACAGGGCGCGTTTGTACAGTGGTGAAGGGAGGGGGCGGGGCTTGAGGTGACATGTGTGCAAACAGGCCCCGTGGCGTGTTTTAAGTTGGGGAATTAATTCCTCTTGAATCCTGATGGACCCTGTGGGCCAACTAGCCCACCAGGCACCTTCAGTAAGCACAACAGAGTTGCGTTGCAGAGAGGTGAAAAAAGGTACGTGTCCTCGGAACGCCTCTCTGCAACTCAGCTCTGTGGTCCTAACTGTAGGTACCTGGGGGGCTAGTTGGGGCCCAGGGACACTCAGGATTCAAGGGGACTTAATCCCGCAACTTAAAACGTGCCACGGGGCGCGTTTGCACACATGTCACCTCAGGACCCCCCTCTCTTCACCACTGTGCAAACACGCCCTGTAGCGCGTTTTAAGAGGTAGTTTTAATCCCCCTGCCCTATTATGTACTAAGGACTTACAGAGGAGGTCATGCTAATCACAGGGGTACCCCAACGCATAGTGTTCCCTAGTGTATGTAGGTGTTTTCACTGTATTCTAAGTGTCTTTTGGCATAGCACTGGCTCTGGTTAGTCAGAGTCAGTTACCACCAGTACACGTCGGAAAAAGTTGTGGGCACAGGATGATTTTGGAACAAGGCCTCTTTCTGCTCCTCTGTTGGTTCTTTCTGCACATCTTTTGCTTCTTCCTGCACTTTTCTTCGTCTTTGTGGACTTCTGTTGCTTCTTTCTGCATTTCTTTTGCTTCTTTCTGTGCGTTTTTTCTTCTTTCTTCACATGTCCTACCTCTGTAGGCATAGTTAGAAACTAGCATTTAAAAACCTTTGAAATTCACTGAAAAAACTATAGGTTTCAGACACATTATAGTTAGAAATTAGCATTTAAAAAACCTTTGAAATTCACTATAAAAACCATAGGTTTCAGACACGTTATAGTTAGAAATTAGCATTTAAAAACCTTTGAAATTCACTGAAAAAACCATAGGTTTTAGGGACAGTTATAGTTAGTTGGACATTTCACTCGTACAAAACCCGTGAAATTCCCCCGTTATAGTTAGTTCAGCTAACTATAACTCGCGCCCCCGCAATGCACTGCTAATGACGTCACATATTACATCACTCATGACATGGTCAGTGACATCACTGATGACATATATATATATATATGTGTATATAGATACACATATATACATAAGTCTACAGAGTGAATGATATATATATGTATCTATATACATATATATGTATATAGATACATATATATAAATATAAGTAGAGATAAAATCTTATATATTTATGTATATATATATATGTGTGTGTGTATATATATATATGTGTGTGTATATATATTATCTACTGGCGGTCGCCAGTAGATAGTTATAGTTACAACCTATTATCCATAGGAAATCCGCGACATTCTATTTGAAATAACTCTCTTGCCGGTTGACGTATCTTCGCGAAATTTTCAAACTTCGTGGGCGCGCTCCGGTCCGCTCCTACCCTGAAAGTCTCGGGGTGATACTTTAAAAGCGGGGGCCGAGAAAAAGTGGGGTCCCAAAACGCGTTTTCCCCATGCATTTTCCCATAGGAAACTTTAGACACGGTTACAGCTCGAACTGCTGAACGGAATTACACCAAATTTGGCAAAGAGGTAGTTCTTGGTTCAGAAAGAACCCTTTTGTTAAATGGTGTAAATCCGTTCAGTAGTTGCTGAGAAAATCAAAAAGTAAAAGTACATATATATCTATGGGCACGGAGGATTCGCGCACCCTGAGCGCACCCTGCGCGCACCGTCCCGATCACGAGCTGCATGTTAATTGGTTGTCAGCTGGCTGTCAACATTCCGATTCAGGAAATGTTGGCAGTCATTTTGTCCCTCGGTAGAACCGAGGGACAGAAACAAGTGCGCAAAGCGCACAAAGGGGGAGGGTAGAAACACCCTGACCCCCTAGGTTTGCTCAGGGGTCCCACAAGGACCCCCTGGGCAAAAAAAATTTTTTTTTTTAAAATCGGCAGGATGCGCTCAGGGTGCGCGAATCCTGCCGAAAAAATCGAAGCGCGGTCTCCCGCGCTCGATAGCTAATTGGCCCCGGGTGGCCCAAGTCCCGGGGGCATGCTGGGGGGTTAATTTTATGTGTGGGGGCCTCTAGGGCCCCCAAGCCCCGGGGACCACCACCCCCGGGGCTTTATGTACAATGGTGCGGGAGGGCTCTGAGCCTCCCGCAGCCCCGGGGACCACCACCTCCCCGGGGCTTCTTTTTTTTATTAAAACCTGTGTGGGGGCTCCAGCCCCACACGCCCGGGATCACCACCTCCCCGGGCACTAAGAAAATTACAATGGGGGTCCGTTTTGGACCCCCAGAGCCCCGGGGACCACCACCTCCCCGGGCTGTGCACTGAATGGGAGGGGGCCGCGCGGCCCCCTCCTGGAGCCCTTGATGGCCCTGGGGACCACCACCCCCAGGGCCGGCTCCTGCAGTGTCCCGGGTGCCTACCCCGGGACACTGCTGTTTGCAATGACAGGACGGAGCCTCGCGGCTCCCGTCCTGTCATTGCAAACTTGCTTTGGATATTGGAAGAGAGAGCAGGAAACCTGCTCTCTCTTCCAATATCCAAAGCCGATTGCTTTCCACATGGGGAGCTGCATCTTAGCAGCTCCCCATGTGTAAGCAATGCCGGCTCCCGTAGGACACGGGGAGCCGGCGGGACTGTGGGGGATTGGGGACCCCCCACAGTCCCCAAAGAGAGGGCCAGCCCCGGGGATGGGGTCCCCGGGCAAGTAGTGGCTCGGGAGTGGGGCCACGCGGCCCCCTCCCCCAAAAAAAAATTAAAAAAAAAAAAACGATTGGGCCCGCAGGCCCCGCCCCTTCCTTCACCACTCTGCAAACGCGCCCTGGCGCGTTTGCAGAGGGGGAACGACTCCCTTGAATACTGGGGGTCCCTGGGGCCAACTAGCCCACCAGGAACCTCCAGTATGCGCCAGGGGCTGCCTTGCAGAGAGGTGTACAGAGGCCACGCCCCTTTTACACCTCTGTGCAACGCAGCTCTATGGCGCTTTTGGAGGTATATGGTGGGCTAGTTGGACTCCGGGGACCCTCAGGATTCAAGGGGACTTAATCCCCCAACTTAAAACGCGCCACGGGCGCGCTTGCACAGTGGTGAAGGGAGGGGCGGGGCTTGAGGTGACATGTGTGCAAACAGGCCCCGTGGCGCGTTTTAAGATCGGGAATTAAATCCCTTCAATCCTGAGGGTCCCTGGGGCCAACTAGCCCAACAGGTACATCCAGAAAGCGCCACAGAGCTGCGTTGCAGAGAGGTGTAAAAGGGGTGTGGCCTCTCTACACCTCTCTGCAACGCAGCCCCTGGCGCATATTGGAGGTTCCTGGTGGTCTAGTTGGCCCCTAGGGACCCTCAGGATTCAAGGGAACTTAATCCCCAACTTAAAACGCGCCACGGGGCGCGTTTGCAAAGATGTCACCTCAGGCCCCGCCCCTCCCTTCACCATTGTGCAAATATTCCTCTAAAATCAGCCGAAATAGGAATTCCGATTTACTCACCTGTTATAAGGAGAGACCTCAGTGCTGTATCTTTCAGCCCAGTACTGGTCCTGAAAAGTAATTTTAACCGTACTTACCGGTAACTTGAATTTCCTTCATAGGCTAACATTGACTGGTTTCACTTGGAAATTCTTCTAAGTGTGGAGTTTTGGAACTTTAAAATATTCCTCTAAAATCAGCCGAAATACGAATTCCGATTTACTCACCTGTTATCAGGAGAGACCTCAGTGCTGCATCTTTCAGCCCAGTACTGATCCTCAAAAGTAATTTTAACCGTACTTACCGGTAATTTGAATTTCCTTCATAGGCTAACATTGACTGGTTTCACTTGGAAATTCTTCTAAGTGTGGAGTTTTGGAACTTTAAAATATTCCTCTAAAATCAGCCGAAATCCGAATTCTGATTTACTCACCTGTTATCAGGAGAGACCTCAGTGCTGCATCTTTCAGCCCAGTACTGATCCTGAAAAGTAATTTTAACCGTACTTACCGGTAACTTGAATTTCCTTCATAGGCTAACATTGACTGGTTTCACTTGGAAATTCTTCTAAGTGTGGAGTTTTGGAACTTTAAAATATTCCTCTAAAATCAGCCGAAATACGAATTCCGATTTACTCACCTGTTATCAGGAGAGACCTCAGTGCTGCATCTTTCAGCCCAGTACTGATCCTGAAAAGTAATTTTAACCGTACTTACCGGTAACTTGAATTTCCTTCATAGGCTAACATTGACTGGTTTCACTTGGAAATTCTTCTAAGTGTGGAGTTTTGGAACTTTAAAATATTCCTCTAAAATCAGCCGAAATACGAATTCCGATTTACTCACCTGTTATCAGGAGAGACCTCAGTGCTGCATCTTTCAGCCCAGTACTGATCCTGAAAAGTAATTTTAACCGTACTTACCGGTAACTTGAATTTCCTTCATAGGCTAACATTGACTGGTTTCACTTGGAAATTCTTCTAAGTGTGGAGTTTTGGAACTTTAAAATATTCCTCTAAAATCAGCCGAAATACGAATTCCGATTTACTCACCTGTTATCAGGAGAGACCTCAGTGCTGCATCTTTCAGCCCAGTACTGATCCTGAAAAGTAATTTTAACCGTACTTACCGGTAACTTGAATTTCCTTCATAGGCTAACATTGACTGGTTTCACTTGGAAATTCTTCTAAGTGTGGAGTTTTGGAACTTTAAAATATTCCTCTAAAATCAGCCGAAATACGAATTCCGATTTACTCACCTGTTATCAGGAGAGACCTCAGTGCTGCATCTTTCAGCCCAGTACTGATCCTGAAAAGTAATTTTAACCGTACTTTACCGGTAACTTGAATTTCCTTCATAGGCTAACATTGCCTGGCTTCACTTGGAAATTCTTCTAAGTGTGGAGTTTTGGAACTTTAAAATATTCCTCTAAAATCAGCCGAAATACGAATTCCGATTTACTCACCTGTTATCAGGAGAGACCTCAGTGCTGCATCTTTCAGCCCAGTACTGATCCTGAAAAGTAATTTTAACCGTACTTACCGGTAACTTGAATTTCCTTCATAGGCTAACATTGACTGGTTTCACTTGGAAATTCTTCTAAGTGTGGAGTTTTGGAACTTTAAAATATTCCTCTAAAATCAGCCGAAATACGAATTCCGATTTACTCACCTGTTATCAGGAGAGACCTCAGTGCTGCATCTTTCAGCCCAGTACTGATCCTGAAAAGTAATTTTAACCGTACTTACCGGTAACTTGAATTTCCTTCATAGGCTAACATTGCCTGGCTTCACTTGGAAATTCTTCTAAGTGTGGAGTTTTGGAACTTTAAAATATTCCTCTAAAATCAGCCGAAATACGAATTCCGATTTACTCACCTGTTATCAGGAGAGACCTCAGTGCTGCATCTTTCAGCCCAGTACTGATCCTGAAAAGTAATTTTAACCGTACTTACCGGTAACTTGAATTTCCTTCATAGGCTAACATTGACTGGTTTCACTTGGAAATTCTTCTAAGTGTTGATTTTTGAAACATACAAATATTCCTCTAAAATCAGCCGAAATCCGAATTCTGATTTACTCACCTGTTATCAGGAGAGACCTCAGTGCTGCATCTTTCAGCCCAGTACTGGTCCTGAAAAGTAATTTTAACCGTACTTACCAGTAACTTGAATTTCCTTCCATAGGCTAACATTGACTGGTTTCACTTGGAAATTCTTCTAAGTGTGGAGTTTTGGAACTTTAAAATATTCCTCTAAAATCAGCCGAAATACGAATTCCGATTTACTCACCTGTTATCAGGAGAGACCTCAGTGCTGCATGTTTCAGCCCAGTACTGATCCTCAAAAGTAATTTTAACCGTACTTACCGGTAACTTGAATTTCCTTCATAGGCTAACATTGACTGGTTTTCAGCAAAAAGTTTCAAAGTGTTGATTTTCACAAACTACAAATATTCCTTAAAAATCGCCTGTATGACTTAAACGCATTCTTTCAACTGTTTACAGGAGATGCACCAGTGCTGGATCCAGGATCCAACACTGAGTAAGAAAAAGTAACGATAACAGTTTTTACCTGCTAAGTGAATTTCCTTCCATAGGATAACATTGGTGATTCTATGAGAAAAAGTTTCAAAGTGTCAACTTTTAAAATACAATAATATTCCTTAAAAATCACGACTGTAACCAAAACGCTTTTACTCAACTGTTTACAGGAGATGTACCAGGACTGAATCTAGGATCCAGTCCTGTGGTTACAAAAGTAATCCATAAAGTAACTAATTGCATTTAACTAGAAATTCACATTGAGCTGAATGTTGCATTGTGTTTGAAAATGTGTTGCCCATTGCAACAACTGTAACTACTGTACTTAAAAGTCTATTGCCTATCTGCAAAGTATTTAAACTAAAGTAATTCATTCTGAGAAAGTATTTTTTGTAATGTAATGTATAATGTAATTACAATGTAATTTGACAAATAAAATATGTAAAAAAAAATTGTTTCTATAAATGTAGTAAATCAGTATGAAAAAATTAATATAACAATTAATACATTTAAAAATTGTCATTTACAAAACCTTTGAAATTCACTGAAAAAACCGTAGGTTTCAGGCACGTTATAGTTAGAAATTAGCATTTAAAAACCTTTGAAATTCACTGAAAAAACCATAGGTTTCAGACACGTTATAGTTACAAATTAGCATTTAAAAAACCTTTGAAATTCACTGAAAAACCATAGGTTTCAGACACGTTATAGTTACAAATTAGCATTTAAAAACCTTTGAAATTCACTGAAAAAACCATAGGTTTTAGGGACAGTTATAGTTACTTGGACATTGCACTCGTACAAAACCCGTGAAATTCCCCCGTTATAGTTAGTTCAGCTAACTATAACTCGCGCCCGCAATGCACTGCTGATGACGTCACATATTACATCACTCATGACATGGTCAGTGACATCACTGATGACATCACTGATGACATCTCAAATGACATCACTGATGACATCATCCACGTGATAATCTGATGCACCTCCTCACACCCTAATATAATCTTTGATACACCCACTCTAAATTACAGACTGCCATTCGCAAAACCATAGACACTCCAACACCAATAACTACATACCCACTCACTGATTCTTAGGTCTACACACACACATCCACTCACTCACCCGTACAGTCACTCATACTTACGGTCACTCAGTACAGGACTATCATATGCACTCTTACTCCTATATAGACACTCAAACAACGCCACTCATCCATAGAGATACTCACACACCTAGTCAGTCATGCAAATAATTAAACACACTGCCATTTACTCACCTATACAGTTATACACACACCAGCTCACTTACTCATACAAATAGTAGCACATTGTTACGCTCTTATACAATCACTGATACAAGCACACAATCATCCATACAGCCACTATCACAATCACTCACTCTTGCTTATAGCTATTTATATACTCCAACACACATATATACTGCCTTTCACATATGTAGTTACTCACACATGTACCACTGGGACATACATTCACTCACTAACACTCTTACACACACTTACCCACCCATACAGTCTATCACAGATGCACTCTTGAAACCATCCACCCAGTGAATCACCCACTCACACATCTATGCACAGAGTTGCACACACCCCTCCCACACAAACACTCAGGCACCCATACAGATACTCAGACAAGCATTCAATAACTCATATAGAAAATCATTTAGCTATTCACAAACACATGCAGCCACTTACACAGCAACAGACAGACGGATACAGACATACACCCAGTTTAGTCACTAACCCATGCATTCAGTAAGATACGTTAAATCACTCACTTATAGAGTCAGTCACGCACCTACTAAATCATCCATACAGACACTTAGACACCCACTCATTCTTCAATACGTCTTTTCCTATATATTTTAAAAATATTTAAACTTTACAGAAACACACAGTCACTGGATGATGTCATCAGTGATGTCATTTGAGATGTCATCAGTGATGTCACTGACCATGTCATGAGTGATGTAATATGTGACGTCATCAGCAGTGCATTGCGAGGCGCGAGTTATAGTTAGCTGAACTAACTATAACGGGGGAATTTCACGGGTTTTGTACGAGTGCAATGTCCAAGTAACTATAACTGTCCCTAAAACCTATGGTTTTTTCAGTGAATTTCAAAGGTTTTTTAAATGCTAATTTGTAACTATAACGTGTCTGAAACCTATGGTTTTTTCAGTGAATATATATATATATATATATATATATATATATGAGGAAAACTCGATTGCACTTCATCAGGAAAAACGAGTGTGGACCCAGCAGTATGTGCAATTTCTTTACTTTATTGCCACTTTGTCCGCCATGACGCGTTTCGGCCGGAAAACGGCCTTGATCACATGACACGTCCTCAGACAGTGCTACCGCTTTTAAAGTGCTAGTGCAATAAATTATATCATAGACATAGAAGACATTTCATATACAAAAATTGAAAGCATAAATGCTAATTAACACTTGTACATCCTTATACATACTTATAATTGTTTAAAACCATACTTATAAAAATATCCATGGTTAAATCCCAATTCATATAATAACGGTACTTTAAAATCATATCATAATAGACCATGATTCTAAAATAAAAACATCATTATTTGTCATGTCTATGTATAATAAAATAACATTGTAACTATCCCAAAATATTCCTATCGTGAACCACCATATTAACTGTGTATTCCGTCACTTACAATTTTAGTTGTCACAACTTAAAATTATGCAACTGGATAGCTGCTTTTTCAAATATGCACTCATTGATCAATACATAGGTGACTATGCTAGCCCTATGTTGATACCACATATCATGCCATCTCATCTAAAATAGTATTGTGCAAAAAACGCATTTGTATTTTTCCTAAAGTGACGATGTGCTTACCAAAGTGCCTAAAGTGAATATTAAAATGCATATGCTAAAATTATTTTATTGTATCCGTTGCTCACTATTTTGAACACAATAATAAATAATAAATATAGCTGCAAATTCCTGTAGGAAATTCTTTTAAACAGTTATCTATTATTGATAACATATACTCAATCTTTCTTTAACCCTCAAATATCTGACCTTATAATTTGCAAGATTCATCTAGGTTAAAGAAAATAAGGTGCTAATGATTAACAAGTGCAAATTGATGAAGGACATATCATACATTATTATCTAATCCACAGTTGATCCCATAATAGATTCATAAATAATTCATATATTATAAAATACAATATATAACAACAATTAAATATGATCCATAAAAACAACTGTTAAATAGAAATAAATATCAATAAAATATCCTAAAATCAATCAAACTGGTTCAAGCAATAAATTGACATGAGGAGCATTTCAAATTTTTTCCTTCCTTATTGTGTTCTATAGATGCCATACACATATATATATATATTGCAGGTAACCTTTTTTCCTTCACAATTCAATGTTCCTGGAATCGGAAAAATGGAACGGACTCCTCTTTCTGTTGTGCAAAATTATTTATTTCATTTTCTCCTTGCGCTGTGCCGCCATGACGCGTTTCGACCCATGCGGGCCTTGATCACATTAAAAGCATGAGAATGTAAGGCAGCTGGATCTCTCCCCCATAGCCAGCCATGAGGAAGGGAGAAATGTCTCCAGAAACGCGTCGGCAAAAGGCTTGAAGAGACCCTGCTTGTGTCTGTGCGCTGGACTCGTTGCTGCCAGTTGAATCAAATAAAGGTGAAACTTCAAACGTCGAGCGGGCGCTTCACTGTGTGAGCAGTTTTCTTGTGGATGTTTAGTGGCCCGCTCCGGTCACGAAGCTGCACCCCTGCTGACGGTGCAGGTCTGGATGTTCTCAGCAGAGGACAACACAAAGGAGCGGCGTCACCTTTCAATCTGGCACAAGAAAAGCAACGCGTTCGGCGCAACGAGGTACGAGCAACCCGATGGATTTTAATTTGGGAAGGTTGAGTGACTGCTGCCAAAACCACTATGGATTATTGTAGGAAGGTGGAATCTGACTATATGGTTGCCCCCACTTTTTTCCTGGTGTTTTGCTGGTTTATGACTTAGTTGGACTGGGACCCTGCTATTCAGGGCCCCAGTCTATCTGCTCTCTCTAAACGACATGGAGTGCACTCTAGGTGCACTAGTGATTGGATACTGTGGTGCCTTATGAGTCCCTAGTATATGGTACCTTAGGTACCAAGGGCATAGGTACTTCACAGGCCTACCAGGGGCTGCAGCATGTATTATGCCACCCCTGGGAAGCAGTCTAAATCTGACACCACAGGCCTGCTACTGCAGCCTGGGTGAGGTGGTGCTAGCACTCCTCACTGAGATATAGGTTTCCTATATCTCTCCTGCACACACATATAAACCTATCAGTCACCCCTAAGGCAGGCCCTATCAATCCTGAGGGCAGGGTGCTTGGCTTCTATGTGAGGGGGTGCCTCTGCCTGAGCAGGGCCCCTCTGCAGCTCTCAGAGTCTATTCTCTGGGGCTGTTTGTGGATGCGGTTAAACCATATACTCTTAAGTGCATTATATCCTCGCGGTAAAATGCTAACTTTGGAATGGCTGCATCAAAACATGTCGTGTTTGGTGTCAAACATCTTGGAATACTACCCCCCGCCAATCTTGGCGGCGGGGGTAGCATTCCACCCTTCTAGAGGGATAAGACATGTACCTGCTGTGGAAACGCGGTAGAATCCTAAAGAGCCCTGGCATCACAAAATGGATGCCACCAGTCACAGACACTGGGCTGCCCTCTTGCTGATGACCGAAACTCGCAGTGGAGGAAGCCCAACAATAGGCATCCTGTCACAGGGAGGTGTAACCACCTCCCAGGCAGGGTTTAGTGTATTGGGGCTGGGTGGGTGCACTCTTAGAGTGCTTTGAAGTCCTGCACTGGGGGAGCAGAAGGCTCCTCTGTGCATATGCCAGTTCAAACCGGCTCAGGGGCTACCTGCCCCTGCTCTGGCGCGAAACTGGACAAAGGGAAGTGGGTGTAGCCACCCCTCCCTTGACCCTCCCATAGGTGGGGTCATAGAGCTAGTCCATCCCCTCTTTTCAGTATAAGAAGGGGAACCCTTGAACTTGCTAGTTAGATAACCCCTGGACGACGCTCTACAGAAGAATCCTGGCCCTTCGACGTTCCACTACCTTTGGAAGACAGAAGAATCTCCCTTGGAGTCAAGGAGTGACTCCCCTGCTTGGCAGGCACCAAAAATGACAACGACGGTCACAAACTACGCCGCTCCCGCCGGAGTCCGAAGTCCCTGCAGCCCAAGAAGTAGATTTCCTGACCTCTCCCAGGCCATCGTGAGTCCCCAGCGAAGTTGAGGCAAGTGGACCCCACGAGTAACGAGGAACCGCGACCCCTGGGTACCGTGCACTATTGTCGAGTGCAACCGCTTCACAACAATCTACGAACTTGTGCTTTGGACCACGTGTGGTCCCGACCTCCAGCAGGAATCCCTCCGAAGATCAGAGGCCTACACCGTCCCGAGTGACCGTGGGCCCCTGTTGAGTGATTCCGCCCGAGGTGTCTTCGCGATCCCTTGCCCGCCGGCTTGTGGGTCCCCAGAAGACTTCTTAAAGAAACCAAAGGGCTCCCCTGGTTGCTCCAGGCCTGCCCTGACTTACCCTTGCTGGGTGAGTTCCTCAGACCTTGCTGGTCTGCGCCATCGACTTTTCTTCATCTCCCCGAGACTTGCTGCTGCCAAGGCTTGTTGGCTCCAATCGAGTTGCTGACACCGCAGTCAGCTGCAGACGTCGAGGGACCCACCGAATCCAGCTTCTGGTCGTCGTCGACACCTCCTGGACCACATGGCTGAAGAGTCAAGGCACCCGCAACCGACCTGAATCAACCGACGACGATGGGCATCCATCTTCCTTGCCCCGGGTCACTGCCAAGTGACTTTGAACACTGTCCCCTCTGCTTTCAGGTCATCCTTCTTCAGAATCCAGGCTTGGATTCCACCGGACACTTCTTCAGCTCCCGCAAGCAGCAAGTCTTCTTTGTTCGCCATTGAAAACGACGCCGCGACCCGACACCAAAGGACACCTATGCACCCGGCTTCCCTGGGTGAGGTAACTCCAGCACTACGGTGCTCCTGTGGGTGTGGGCCCTAGAACTACTTACCCTGTAAGTGACTTGCTTGTAGGTTCTCCCGAAGTATCCTAAAACTCTTTATTTCCAACCGCGACTTGCCCCATTGAAGTTAACGGCGATCCGCGCCTGTGTATCCACACTGCACGCGTCCCCCGTGGGTCCTTTACTTACCTGCCTTGGGTGGTTTTGTGAGGCCCCAGCACTTCTGAAGGCCCTAGGCCTTGTCTCCCTGCAAGTCGTTGTCCCTAAGTCTCTTACTTAGTATATGGTCTGGTACGCCCCTAGGGCCCCAGCCATATTTTGTGCTTAACTTATTGTGAAACGTTGATTTGTGCATATGTTTGTCTTCTAATCTCATAAAGAGATTAGTAGAGAGTTATTTAGAAATAAATACATATATATTTGATATATATACCTGTGTGGTGTCTTTTCATTTGGTGATTCAAGAGATTATATGGTAAAACAAGCTGCTTTACATTCCTCCGAGACTTAGCCTGAAGGCTGCTCTCCACAGCTACCACTAGGATAGCTTTCTTTAAAAGGTTGTCTTAAACCTATCTACCATAAGAGTCGATTTGCCCTGGTGCAAGGTGTCCACTTTAATTAGTGAACAGCATATACCAGGCCAACTTCTCACATTGGTGGGCAGCGTGTGGGATTCCAGCTTGCCATTGTTTTACCAGAAAATCTCTATTTGAATTACTAACTGAAAACCATTATAGGTACTCAAGGTACATATAAAGTCAAGCTTAGTATCAATAAGTTCTACTGAACTTAGAGCTGTGTGCCAAGGGATAGCACACCCTTTCCACAGCTCAAGCTAGGATCAGTAGGCCACAAACTAGTGTAGGTAGTACAACACTGCACAACACTAGAATGTCCTTAAAGGGTGGACCCAGTGGATCCACTCAGCCTCAGTATAAGGACATGGCTTTCTCTGACTTGAGAGCCATGTGTGTCGACAGACACCTGAGGCTAGGACAGAGTCCCTCAACACTACACCTGATAGATCTGCTGACAGCAGATGACCTTAGATTGGCTCTAGGAGCTAAAGGGTCTGAATCAGTGGGTGGGTCGGTCATAGTATCTGGGTCAGATGATGAAAATCAGAATGACCAAGACTCTGTGATTGAAGGGCCAGGCTTCAAGGGGCCTGAAAAGGACAGAGGAATTCTCCCTAAGAGAACTGACAGAGAGGAGGAGAGGCACAGATCCCCTTCCAGGGAATCTGACCACTCTTATCACTCTGGCAGAGAATTTGTCCAGCAGAGGAGCTCATACTTTTCCTTAAGAGAGACCTCCTCTGAGAGAAGGTGCAAACTGCTCCAGTATGAGGAAGCCAAAGTGGCCCTCAGAACCAAGCAGTTGGCACTGGATAGGGAAGCCCTGGAGATCCAGAGAGCTTCTAGAAAAGAGGGGTTAGAACCCCTGGTGGCAGCAACAGTGTCCCTAGAGGCAGAGAATATATTCCTGACCATAGGAACCTGAGCAAGGTTGTTCCTCCCTACCAGAGTGGGGATGATATCCACAAGTGGATAACTGCTATGGAGAGGGCCTGTAGAGTACAGCAGGTCCCCCAAAAGCAGTGGGCAGCAATCTTGTGGCTCTCCTTTTCAGATAAAGGAAGAGACAAGCTCCTCACTGTTAGAGAGGAGGATGCTGATGATTATGAGGTCCTGAAGAGTGCACTGATAGATGGGTTTGGCTTAACCACTGAGCAGTACAGGTTGAAGTTCAGAGATACCCAGAAGGCACAGACTCAGGACTGGACAGACTTTGTAGATTGTGCATCCAAGGCTCTGGAGGGTTGGCTGGTTGGCAGTAGGGTTACTGATTTCAAAGGATTTTATAATCTAATGATGAGAGAACAGATCCTTAATAATTGTCAAAACCAGCTTTTACACCAGTACCTGGTGGACTCTGATCTGACCTCTCCCCAAGAATTGGGAAAGAAGGCAGACAAATGGGTCAGAACCAGAGTAAGGCCTAAGAATCAGGGTGGTGACCACAAGAAAGATTCTACCAAGTCCCAAGAGAAAGGTGGGGATAAATCTAAGGATAAGTCCACTACAGGGCCCCAAAAGTCCTCTTCTGGGGGTGGGTCCCAAACTCCTTCCTCTCCTGAAAAGAAACCCTATTGCCATGTCTGTAAAAAGCCTGGGCACTGGAAATCTGATCCCAGTTGTCCCAGGATTGGCAATAAAGAAAATGTTCCTCCAACAACTACTACCACCCCTCCTGGTACTACCAGTAGTAATCCTCCAGTTGGGAGCAGTGCACCCAAAACGTTAGGTGCTTTTGCAAGAGGAACAGAGGTGGGCCCTAGTTTAGACAGGACCCCTCAACAGACTCCTCAGACTCTGATGGTGGTATAGGATTTGCCACCTTTACCATGGGTCCCACAGCATTGGGCAGGTACAGACTGGAGCCAATAATTAATGGTCAGAAAGCTGTGGCATTTAGGGACACAGGGGCTAGTGTCACCATGGTGGCAGGGAAACTAGTCCCCCTCACCAGCTTTTACCTGAGTTTAAATACCAGGTGACCAACATTGATGGTGTCAGAACAGATCACCCCATGGCCATAGTCAATCTCACCTGGGAGGGGGTCACAGGCCCAAAAAGAGTGGCAGTGTCCCCAACCTTACCTGTAGATTGCCTGATGGGCAATGATCTGGAAATTTCAGCCTGGGCTGAAATTGAACACCAAACCCATCTGAGGATGTTGGGTGTCCCTGTAAAGGTTAGTGGGGCTGTGATGGCCACAGCCCCAGCCCAAGATTTTGGAGAGATGGAGCCTGGAAGAATGGCCCACTCTCCCCCAGAAGAGAGCACAAGGGTTGAAGAAAAGTCTTCTTCCCTCCAGACAGTAGGTAAGGGTCAGCCTCCTCAGGGAACTGACCCTCCCCTAGTGAAGGAACTGCCACAGAGGTAGTCAGGCCTGGCCTGGCCCCACCCCTGATGGCAGAGGACCCTTCCAAGGTGGTACCCAGTCTGGAGCAGGTAAACTGCCCCTCTCTACCCTGCCTCAGTCAGCCCAGGGCTGCAGAGGTCAGGGAGGTCAGTGGACCCCCAGGGCCCCTTGTCCAGAGGAACCCCCCATCAGCAGATTAGGGGCACCCAGTCTAGTAGCCCTAGCCAGGTGAAAATTCCTCAACCCACTGAGGGATCCCCCATACCTTTATGTAGGGACCTCCCCAGAAGGACTCTGTTAGGCAAGGGCAAACCTGGGACCAAAAGGTTCCAAACATGCCATGTCCCTCCAGTGTTCCATCCAAAGGGACCCAACCCCCAGCTGTAGGCAGTCAAAGGTTGACCCTTAGAGCAAAGTGCAACTCAGTCATGGAAAGACAGGCATACATGGTGACCAGTGATATAAGGAAGCTGAGGCCAACCTTCCTAGGGCCTCACTTCCCTACTCAGACACCCCACCAGCCTTGTACTTTACCAAAGCACACCAGAGGTAGTGATTCCCCATGGTGGAGACCCTCTCATACCCTTAGGGTGAGGGATTGCTTAGTGGACCATAAGACAGGGGGCAACCATGCTAGTGCAGGTGCTTCCTTATATGACCACTTAATCAATAAAGGCTCAACTGGTCAAGGTTAGCCTTATCTCCTTTCGTTTGGGGGGGTTATGTAGGAAGGTGGAATCTGACTATATGGTTGCCCCCACTTTTTCCTGGTGTTTTGCTGGTTTATGACTTAGTTGGACTGGGACCCTGCTATTCAGGGCCCCAGTCTATCTGCTCTCTCTAAACGACATGGAGTGCACTCTAGGTGCACTAGTGATTGGATACTGTGGTGCCTTATGAGTCCCTAGTATATGGTACCTTAGGTACCAAGGGCATAGGTACTTCACAGGCCTACCAGGGGCTGCAGCATGTATTATGCCACCCCTGGGAAGCAGTCTAAATCTGACACCACAGGCCTGCTACTGCAGCCTGGGTGAGGTGGTGCTAGCACTCCTCACTGAGATATAGGTTTCCTATATCTCTCCTGCACACACATATAAACCTATCAGTCACCCCTAAGGCAGGCCCTATCAATCCTGAGGGCAGGGTGCTTGGCTTCTATGTGAGGGGGTGCCTCTGCCTGAGCAGGGCCCCTCTGCAGCTCTCAGAGTCTATTCTCTGGGGCTGTTTGTGGATGCGGTTAAACCATATACTCTTAAGTGCATTATATCCTCGCGGTAAAATGCTAACTTTGGAATGGCTGCATCAAAACATGTCGTGTTTGGTGTCAAACATCTTGGAATACTACCCCCCGCCAATCTTGGCGGCGGGGGTAGCATTCCACCCTTCTAGAGGGATAAGACATGTACCTGCTGTGGAAACGCGGTAGAATCCTAAAGAGCCCTGGCATCACAAAATGGATGCCACCAGTCACAGACACTGGGCTGCCCTCTTGCTGATGACCGAAACTCGCAGTGGAGGAAGCCCAACAATAGGCATCCTGTCACAGGGAGGTGTAACCACCTCCCAGGCAGGGTTTAGTGTATTGGGGCTGGGTGGGTGCACTCTTAGAGTGCTTTGAAGTCCTGCACTGGGGGAGCAGAAGGCTCCTCTGTGCATATGCCAGTTCAAACCGGCTCAGGGGCTACCTGCCCCTGCTTTGGCGCGAAACTGGACAAAGGGAAGTGGGTGTAGCCACCCCTCCCTTGACCCTCCCATAGGTGGGGTCATAGAGCTAGTCCATCCCCTCTTTTCAGTATAAGAAGGGGAACCCTTGAACTTGCTAGTTAGATAACCCCTGGACGACGCTCTACAGAAGAATCCTGGCCCTTCGACATTCCACTACCTTTGGAAGACAGAAGAATCTCCCTTGGAGTCAAGGAGTGACTCCCCTGCTTGGCAGGCACCAAAAATGACAACGACGGTCGCAAACTACGCTGCTCCCGCCGGAGTCCGAAGTCCCTGCAGCCCAAGAAGTAGATTTCCTGACCTCTCCTAGGCCATCGTGAGTCCCCAGCGAAGCTGAGGCAAGTGGACCCCACGAGTAACGAGGAACCGCGACCCCTGGGTACCGTGCACTATTGTCGAGTGCAACCCCTTTACAACGATCTACGAACTTGTGCTTTGGACCACGTGTGGTCCCGACCTCCAGCAGGAATCCCTCCGAAGATCAGAGGCCTACACCGTCCCGAGTGACCGTGGGCCCCTGTTGAGTGATTCCGCCCGAGGTGTCTTTGCGATCCCTTGCCCACCGGCTTGTGGGTCCCCAGAAGACTTCTTAAAGAAACCAAAGGACTCCCCTGGTTGCTCCAGGCCTGCCCTGACTTACCCTCACTGGGTGAGTTCCTCAGACCTTGCTGGTCTGCGCCATCGACTTTTCTTCATCTCCCCGAGACTTGCTGCTGCCAAGGCTTGTTGGCTCCAATCGAGTTGCCGACACTGCAGTCAGCTGCAGACGTCGAGAGACCCACCGAATCCAGCTCCTGGTCGTCGTCGACACCTCCTGGACCACATGGCTGAAGAGTCAAGGCACCCGCAACCGACCTGAATCAACCGACGACGGTGGGCATCCATCTTCCTTGCCCCGGGTCACTGCCAAGTGACTTTGAACACTGTCCCCTCTGCTTTCAGGTCATCCTTCTTCAGAATCCAGGCTTGGATTCCACTGGACACTTCTTCAGCTCCCGCAAGCAGCAAGTCTTCTTTGTTCGCCATTGAAAACGACGCCGCGACCCGACACCAAAGGACACCTATGCACCCGGCTTCCCTGGGTGAGGTAACTCCAGCACTACGGTGCTCCTGTGGGTGTGGGCCCTAGAACTACTTACCCTGTAAGTGACTTGCTTGTAGGTTCTCCCGAAGTATCCTAAAACTCTTTATTTCCAACCGCGACTTGCCCCATTGAAGTTAACGGCGATCCGCGCCTGTGTATCCACACTGCACGCGTCCCCCGTGGGTCCTTTACTTACCTGCCTTGGGTGGTTTTGTGAGGCCCCAGCACTTCTGAAGGCCCTAGGCCTTGTCTCCCTGCAAGTCGTTGTCCCTAAGTCTCTTACTTAGTATATGGTCTGGTACGCCCCTAGGGCCCCAGCCATATTTTGTGCTTAACTTATTGTGAAACGTTGATTTGTGCATATGTTTGTCTTCTAATCTCATAAAGAGATTAGTAGAGAGTTATTTAGAAATAAATACATATATATTTGATATATATACCTGTGTGGTGTCTTTTCATTTGGTGATTCAAGAGATTATATGGTAAAACAAGCTGCTTTACATTCCTCCGAGACTTAGCCTGAAGGCTGCTCTCCACAGCTACCACTAGGATAGCTTTCTTTAAAAGGTTGTCTTAAACCTATCTACCATAAGAGTCGATTTGCCCTGGTGCAAGGTGTCCACTTTAATTAGTGAACAGCATATACCAGGCCAACTTCTCACAATTATACTTACCTTTTAAAAACAAGAACCAGAATGCCACTTAGCAACATGCCCCAGAGGGCGGGACTATGCACCTTGTTAAAAGCATGAGAATGTAAGGCAGCTGGATCTCTCCTCCATAGCCAGCCATGAGGAAGGGAGAAATGTCTCCAGAAACGCGTCGGCAAAAGGCTTGAAGAGACCCTGCTTGTGTCTGTGCGCTGGACTCGTTGCTGCCAGTTGAATCAAATAAAGGTGAAACTTCAAACGTCGAGTGGGCGCTTCACTGTGTGAGCAGTTTTCTTGTGGATGTTTAGTGGCCCGCTCCGGTCACAAAGCTGCCCCCCTGCTGACGTTGCAGGTCCGGATGTTCTCAGCATAAGACAACACAAAGGAACGCCGTCACCTTTCAATCTGGCACAAGAAAAGCAACGCGTTCGGCGCAACGAGGTACGAGCAACCCAATGGATTTTAATTTGGGAAGGTTGAGTGACTGCTGCCAAAACCACTATGGATTATACTTACCTTTTACTACAAGAACCAGAATGCCACTTAGCAACACGCCCCAGAGGGCGGGACTATGCACCTTGTTAAAAGCATGAGAATGTAAAGCAGCTGGATCTCTCCTCCATAGCCAGCCATGAAGAAGGGAGAAATGTCTCCAGAAACGCGTCGGCAAAAGGCTTGAAGAGACCCTGCTTGTGTCTGTTCGCTGGACTCGTTGCTGCCAGTTGAATCAAATAAAGGTGAAACTTCAAACGTCGAGTGGGCGCTTCACTGTGTGAGCAGTTTTCTTGTGGATGTTTAGTGGCCCGCTCCGGTCACGAAGCTGCCTCCCTGCTGACGGTGCAGGTCCGGATGTTCTCAGCATAAGACAACACAAAGGAACGACGTCACCTTTCAATCTGGCACAAGAAAAGCAACGCGTTCGGCGCAACGAGGTACGAGCAACCCGATGGATTTTATTTTGGGAAGGTTCAGTGATTGCTGCCAAAACCACTATGGATTATACTTACCTTTTACTACAAGAAGCAGAATGCCACTTAGCAACACGCCCCAGAGGGCGGGACTATGCACCTTGTTAAAAGCATGAGAATGTAAGGCAGCTGGATCTCTCCTCCATAGCCAGCCATGAGGAAGGGAGAAACGTCTCCAGAAACACGTCGGCAAAAGGCTTGAAGAGACCCTGCTTGTGTCTGTGCTCTGGACTCATTGCTGCCAGTTGAATCAAATAAAGGTGAAACTTCAAACGTCGAGTGGGCGCTTCACTGTGTGAGCAGTTTTCTTGTGGATATTTAGTGGCCTGCTCCGGTCACGAAGCTGCCCCCCTGCTGACGGTGCAGGTCCGGATATTCTCAGCATAGGACAACACAAATGAACGGCGTCACCTTTCAATCTGGCACAAGAAAAGCAACGCGTTCGGCGCAACGAGGTACGAGCAACCCGATGGATTTTAATTTGGGAAGGTTGAGTGACTGCTGCCAAAACGACTATGGATTATACTTACCTTTTACTACAAGAACCAGAATGCCACTTAGCAACACGCCCCAGAGGGCGGGACTATGCACCTTGTTAAAAGCATGAGAATGTAAGGCAGCTGGATCTCTCCTCCATAGCCAGCCATGAGGAAGGGAGAAATGTCTCCAGAAACGCGTCGGCAAAAGGCTTGAAGAGACCCTGCTTGTGTCTGTGCGCTGGACTCGTTGCTGCCAGTTCAATCAAATAAAGGTGAAACTTCAAACGTCGAGTGGGCGCTTCACTGTGTGAGCAGTTTTCTTGTGGATGTTTAGTGGCCCGCTCCGGTCACAAAGCTGCCCCCCTGCTGATGGTGCAGGTCCGGATGTTCTCAGCATAAGACAACACAAAGGAACGACGTCACCTTTCAATCTGGCACAAGAAAAGCAACGCGTTCGGCGCAACGAGGTACGAGCAACCCGATGGATTTTAATTTGGGAAGGTTGAGTGACTGCTGCCAAAACCACTATGGATTATACTTACCTTTTACTACAAGAACCAGAATGCCACTTAGCAACACGCCCCAGAGGGCGGGACTATGCACCTTGTTAAAAGCATGAGAATGTAAGGCAGCTGAATCTCTCCTCCATAGCCAGCCATGAGGAAGGGAGAAATGTCTCCAGAAACGCGTCGGCAAAAGGATTGAAGAGACCCTGCTTGTGTCTGTGCGCTGGACTCGTTGCTGCCAGTTGAATCAAATAAAGGTGAAACTTCAAACGTCGAGTGGGCGCTTCACTGTGTGAGCAGTTTTCTTGTGGATGTTTAGTGGCCCGCTCCTTTCACAAAGCTGCCCCCCTACGGACGGTGCAGGTCTGGATGTTCTCAGCATAAGACAACACAAAGGAACGGTATCACCTTTCAATCTGGCACAAGAAAAGCAACGCGTTCGGCGCAACGAGGTACGAGCAACCCGATGGATTTTAATTTGGGAAGGTTGAGTGACTGCTGCCAAAACCACTATGGATTATACTTACCTTTTACCACAAGAACCAGAATGCCACTTAGCAACACGCCCCAGAGGGCGGGACTATGCACCTTGTTAAAAGCATGAGAATGTAAGGCAGCTGGATCTCTCCTCCATAGCCAGCCATGAGGAAGGGAGAAATGTCTCCAGAAACGCGTCGGCAAAAGGCTTGAAGAGACCCTGCTTGTGTCTGTGCGCTGGACTCGTTGCTGCCAGTTGAATCAAATAAAGGTGAAACTTCAAACGTCGAGTGGGCGCTTCACTGTGTGAGCAGTTTTCTTGTGGATATTTAGTGGCCTGCTCCGGTCACGAAGCTGCCCCTCTGCTGACGGTGCAGGTCCGGATGTTCTCAGCATAGGACAACACAAAGGAACGGCGTCACCTTTCAATCTGGCACAAGAAAAGCAACGCGTTCGGCGCAACGAGGTACGAGCAACCCGATGGATTTTAATTTGGGAAGGTTGAGTGACTGCTGACAAAACCACTATGGATTATACTTACCTTTTACTACAAGAACCAGAATGCCACTTAGCAACACGCCCCAGAGGCGGGACTATGCACCTTGTTAAAAGCATGAGAATGTAAGGCAGCTGGATCTCTCCTCCATAGCCAGCCATGAGGAACGGAGAAATGTCTCCAGAAACGCGTCGGCAAAAGGCTTGAAGAGACCCTGCTTGTGTCTGTGCGCTGGACTCGTTGCTGCCAGTTGAATGAAATAAAGGTGAAACTTCAAACGTCGAGTGGGCGCTTCACTGTGTGAACAGTTTTCTTGTGGATGTTTAGTGGCCCGCTCCGGTCACGAAGCTGCCCCCTGCTGACGGTGCAGGTCCGGATGTTCTCAGCATAGGACATCACAAAGGAACGGTGTCACCTTTCAATCTGGCACAAGAAGAGCAACGCGTTCGGCGCAACGAGGTACGAGCAACCCAATGGATTTTAATTTGGGAAGGTTGAGTGACTGCTGCCAAAACCACTATGGATTATACTTACCTTTTACTACAAGAACCAGAATGCCACTTAGCAACACGCCCCAGAGGGCGGGACTATGCACCTTGTTAAAAGCATGAGAATGTAAGGCAGCTGGGTCTCTCCTCCATAGCCAGCCATGAGGAAGGGAGAAACGTCTCCAGAAACACGTCGGCAAAAGGCTTGAAGAGACCCTGCTTGTGTCTGTGCTCTGGACTCGTTGCTGCCAGTTGAATCAAATAAAGGTGAAACTTCAAACGTCGAGTGGGCGCTTCACTGTGTGAGCAGTTTTCTTGTGGATGTTTAGTGGCCTGCTCCGGTCACGAAGCTGCCCCCCTGCTGACGGTGCAGGTCCGGATATTCTCAGCATAGGACAACACAAATGAACAGCGTCACCTTTCAATCTGGCACAAGAAAAGCAACGCGTTCGGCGCAACGAGGTACGAGCAACCCGATGGATTTTAATTTGGGAAGGTTGAGTGACTGCTGCCAAAACCACTATGGATTATACTTACCTTTTACTACAAGAACCAGAATGCCACTTAGCAACACGCCCCAGAGGGCGGGACTATGCACCTTGTTAAAAGCATGAGAATGTAAGGCAGCTGGATCTCTCCTCCATAGCCAGCCATGAAGAAGGGAGAAATGTCTCCAGAAACGCGTCGGCAAAAGGCTTGAAGAGACCCTGCTTGTGTCTGTTCGCTGGACTCGTTGCTGCCAGTTGAATCAAATAAAGGTGAAACTTCAAATGTCGAGTGGGCGCTTCACTGTGTGAGCAGTTTTCTTGTGGATGTTTAGTGGCCTGCTCCGGTCACGAAGCTGCCCCCCTGCTGACGGTGCAGGTCCGGATGTTCTCAGCATAGGACAACACAAATGAACGGCGTCACCTTTCAATCTGGCACAAGAAAAGCAACGCGTTCGGCGCAACGAGGTACGAGCAACCCGATGGATTTTAATTTGGGAAGGTTGAGTGACTGCTGCCAAAACCACTATGGATTATACTTACCTTTACTACAAGAACCAGAATGCCACTTAGCAACACGCCCCAGAGGGCGGGACTATGCACCTTGTTAAAAGCATGAGAATGTAAGGCAGCTGGATCTCTCCTCCATAGCCAGCCATGAGGAAGGGAGAAATGTCTCCAGAAACGCGTCGGCAAAAGGCTTGAATAGACCCTGCTTGTGTCTGTACGCTGCACTCGTTGCTGCCAGTTGAATCAAATAAAATTGAAACGTCAAACGTCGAGTGGGCGCTTCACTGTGTGAGCAGTTTTCTTGTGGATATTTAGTGGCCCGCTCCGGTCACGAAGCAGCCCCCCTGCTGACGGTGCAGGTCAGGATGTTCTCAGCATAGAACAACACAAAGGAGCGGCATCACCTTTCAATCTGGCACAAGAAAAGCAACGCATTCGGCGCAACGAGGTACGAGCAACCCGATGGATTTTAATTTGGGAAGGTTGAGTGACTGCTGCCAAAACCACTATGGATGATACTTACCTTTTAAAAACAAGAACCAGAATGCCACTTAGCAACACGCCCCAGAGGGCGGGACTATGCACCTTGTTAAAAGCATGAGAATGTAAGGCAGCTGGATCTCTCCTCCATAGCCAGCCATGAGGAAGGGAGAAATGTCTCCAGAAACGCGTCGGCAAAAGGCTTGAAGAAACCCTGCTTGTGTCTGTGCGCTGGACTCGTTGCTGCCAGTTGAATCAAATAAAGGTGAAACTTCAAACGTCGAGTGGGCGCTTCACTGTGTGAGCAGTTTTCTTGTGGATGTTTAGTGGCCCGCTCCGGTCACAAAGCTGCCCGCCTGCTGACGGTGCAGGTCCGGATGTTCTCAGCATAAGACAACACAAAGGAACGGCATCACCTTTCAATCTGGCACAAGAAAAGCAACGCGTTTGGCGCAACAAGGTACGAGCAACCCGATGGATTTTAATTTGGGAAGGTTGAGTGACTGCTGCCAAAACCACTATGGATTATACTTACCTTTTACCACAAGAACCAGAATGCCACTTAGCAACACGCCCCAGAGGGCGGGACTATGCACCTTGTTAAAAGCATGAGAATGTAAGGCAGCTGGATATCTCCTCCATAGCCAGCCACGCGGAAGGGAGAAATGTCTCCAGAAACGCGTCAGCAAAAGGCTTGAAGAGACCCTGCTTGTGTCTGTGCGCTGGACTCGTTGCTGCCAGTTGAATCAAATAAAGGTGAAACTTCAAACGTCGAGTGGGCGCTTCACTGTGTGAGCAGTTTTCTTGTGGATATTTAGTGGCCTGCTCCGGTCACGAAGCTGCCCCCCTGCTGACGGTGCAGGTCCGGATGTTCTCAGCATAGGACAACACAAAGGAACGGCGTCACCTTTCAATCTGGCACAAGAAAAGCAACGCGTTCGGCGCAACGAGGTACGAGCAACCCAATGGATTTTAATTTGGGAAGGTTGAGTGACTGCTGCCAAAACCACTATGGATTATACTTACCTTTTACTACAAGAACCAGAATGCCACTTAGCAACACGCCCCAGAGGCGGGACTATGCACCTTGTTAAAAGCATGAGAATGTAAGGCAGCTGGATCTCTCCTCCATAGCCAGCCACGAGGAACGGAGAAATGTCTCCAGAAACGCGTCGGCAAAAGGCTTGAAGAGACCCTGCTTGTGTCTGTGCGCTGGACTCGTTGCTGCCAGTTGAATGAAATAAAGGTGAAACTTCAAACGTCGAGTGGGCGCTTCACTGTGTGAACAGTTTTCTTGTGGATGTTTAGTGGCCCGCTCCGGTCACGAAGCTGCCCCCCTGCTGACGGTGCAGGTCCGGATGTTCTCAGCATAGGACATCACAAAGGAACGGTGTCACCTTTCAATCTGGCACAAGAAGAGCAACGCGTTCGGCGCAACGAGGTACGAGCAACCCAATGGATTTTAATTTGGGAAGTTTGAGTGACTGCTGCCAAAACCACTATGGATTATACTTACCTTTTACTACAAGAACCAGAATGCCACTTAGCAACACGCCCCAGAGGGCGGGACTATGCACCTTGTTAAAAGCATGAGAATGTAAGGCAGCTGGGTCTCTCCTCCATAGCCAGCCATGAGGAAGGGAGAAACGTCTCCAGAAACACGTCGGCAAAAGGCTTGAGGAGACCCTGCTTGTGTCTGTGCTCTGGACTCGTTGCTGCCAGTTGAATCAAATAAAGGTGAAACTTCAAACGTCGAGTAGGCGCTTCACTGTGTGAGCAGTTTTCTTGTGGATGTTTAGTGGCCTGCTCCGGTCACGAAGCTGCCCCCCTGATGACGGTGCAGGTCCGGATATTCTCAGCATAGGACAACACAAATGAACAGCGTCACCTTTCAATCTGGCACAAGAAAAGCAACGCGTTCGGCGCAACGAGGTACGAGCAACCCGATGGATTTTAATTTGGGAAGGTTGAGTGACTGCTGCCAAAACCACTATGGATTATACTTACCTTTTACTACAAGAACCAGAATGCCACTTAGCAACACGCCCCAGAGGGCGGGACTATGCACCTTGTTAAAAGCATGAGAATGTAAGGCAGCTGGATCTCTCCTCCATAGCCAGCCATGAAGAAGGGAGAAATGTCTCCAGAAACGCGTCGGCAAAAGGCTTGAAGAGACCCTGCTTGTGTCTGTTCGCTGGACTCGTTGCTGCCAGTTGAATCAAATAAAGGTGAAACTTCAAATGTCGAGTGGGCGCTTCACTATGTGAGCAGTTTTCTTGTGGATGTTTAGTGGCCCGCTCCGGTCACGAAGCTGCCTCCCTGCTGACGGTGCAGGTCCGGATGTTCTCAGCATAAGACAACACAAAGGAACGACGTCACCTTTCAATCTGGCACAAGAAAAGCAACGCGTTCGGCGCAACGAGGTACGAGCAACCCAATGGATTTTAATTTGGGAAGGTTCAGTGACTGCTGCCAAAACCACTATGGATTATACTTACCTTTTACTACAAGAAGCAGAATGCCACTTAGCAACACGCCCCAGAGGGCGGGACTATGCACCTTGTTAAAAGCATGAGAATGTAAGGCAGCTGGATCTCTCCTCCATAGCCAGCCATGAGGAAGGGAGAAACGTCTCCAGAAACACGTCGGCAAAAGGCTTGAAGAGACCCTGCTTGTGTCTGTGCTCTGGACTCGTTGCTGCCAGTTGAATCAAATAAAGGTGAAACTTCAAACGTCGAGTGGGCGCTTCACTGTGTGAGCAGTTTTCTTGTGGATGTTTAGTGGCCTGCTCCGGTCACGAAGCTGCCCCCCTGCTGACGGTGCAGGTCCGGATATTCTCAGCATTGGACAACACAAATGAACGGCGTCACCTTTCAATCTGGCACAAGAAAAGCAACGCGTTCGGCGCAACGAGGTACGAGCAACCCGATGGATTTTAATTTGGGAAGGTTGAGTGACTGCTGCCAAAACCACTATGGATTATACTTACCTTTTACTACAAGAACCAGAATGCCACTTAGCAACACGCCCCAGAGGGCGGGACTATGCACCTTGTTAAAAGCATGAGAATGTAAGGCAGCTGGATCTCTCCTCCATAGCCAGCCATGAGGAAGGGAGAAATGTCTCCAGAAACGCGTCAGGAAAAGGCTTGAAGAGACCCTGCTTGTGTCTGTACGCTGGACTCGTTGCTGCCAGTTGAATCAAATAAAAGTGAAACTTCAAACGTCGAGTGGGCGCTTCACTGTGTGAGCAGTTTTCTTGTGGATATTTAGTGGCCCGCTCCGGTCACGAAGCAGCCCCCCTGCTATCGGTGCAGGTCCAGATGTTCTCAGCATAGGACAACACAAAGGAACGGCGTCACCTTTCAATCTAGCACAAGAAAAGCAACGCGTTCGGCGCAACGAGGTACGAGCAACCCGATGGATTTTAATTTGGGAAGGTTGAGTGACTGCTGCCAAAACCACTATGGATTATACTTACCTTTTACTACAAGAACCAGAATGCCACTTAGCAACACGCCCCAGAGGGCGGGACTATGCACCTTGTTAAAAGCATGAGAATGTAAGGCAGCTGGATCTCTCCTCCATAGCCAGCCATGAGGAAGGGAGAAATGTCTCCAGAAACGCGTCGGCAAAAGGCTTGAAGAGACCCTGCTTGTGTCTGTGCGCTGGACTCGTTGCTGCCAGTTGAATCAAATAAAGGTGAAACTTCAAACGTCGAGTGGGTGCATCACTGTGTGAGCAGTTTTCTTGTGGATATATAT
>CAWUFW010024303.1:0-62720 GCA_963921515.1 Calotriton arnoldi | reverse complement strand
TATACACTGCAGTCCCCCAGGTCCCTTATCTGAAACAGTGTCCAGAGACATGAATGGCAGAGTCCGTACAGTTGCACACGCCAGCATCGCTTGCCCGCCCCTGCGCACACAGGCTGCTGCACCCCAGCCCCTCCCGCCACCCAGCGGTGATTGCCCACCCCTGCGCAACCAGGCCTTACTGCTCACCTTCCGCCACCGGCATGTCTCCAAGAGGGCCCACCACGATCCGGTGGGATCTCCAAGCCCGGGGCCCGCAACCATGGCACCCTCCACATCATGCAGTCCCTCACCGCGGGCCACCAGGTCACACACCTGACTCTGGGTCTTGATTTCGCAATGGCAGAGACCACATCAGTGCACACAGCATCATCGCAGGCTGCACACCCGCTCAGCGCTTGAGGTGCCACTAACTCTGTGAACTGCGAGGCAACGCCACGTGGCGGGAGGCCCGCACTGCCCGCTGGCTCAAGCCTACACTGCGGTCCAGCAGGGCTCACACTGATCCTTGTCAGTCCGGACCGCCAGGACGGCGCATCATCGCAGGCTGCACACCCGCTCAGCACTTTAGGTGCCCCTATCTCACTGCACCGCAAGACACCGTCCCGTGGCGGTGTGCCTGTGCCTGCCGCAGTGTATCCGGTGAAACCAAGTCTGTGCACCTCTAACCATGGACCCTTAATGATTGAGTTCCGTGGTGCGGACGCCATCATGTCACCCCCGGCACTGGGCAATGTGAGGTGGCAGGGCCCTAGGCCCTCATGCATACATGAGAACTACACGGAGACACCCAGTTAGAGAGTGGAAATGGCATCCAGCATGTGTGCCAGGCCCTTTTTATTGGCAGGGTCACATGTCCTGTGATGCCTGTGCTGGATGGGTGTGGTGTGGGTGTACACCAGCCATGAGGGAGTGGCTGTGGCATGCTGACAACTAGACCTGTGAGCTGCAGATCCCTAATGTGAAGACCTGGGACATGTGGCGTTGTCGTCCCCCCCTGTGTGCGTAAGCGGAGTGGGCTGTCCTGGCGTATGCCAGTCCAGCGTAAGGGTGTGAACAATGACCCCGGAGCTCTGGGCGTGGTTCCTTTCTGGGCTGGACAAGGAAGTGACTAATGGATGTGTCTCTGTTGTAGTGTCGGCGCCACCCGGACCGCAATCGGCAATCTGTCACCCTGTGACAGAAGTCCCACAACATGAGCAACATGGACGCAAGGGGGAATCACTGACCCTACATTCATCCATACTTCCACACTTGAAAGATCATAGACATGACACATCTGTGTGAATATGAATGTTTATTGCACATTCAGTGGAGTGTTGCAGATGGAGCAGTACAGGGCCATGCCAACCCCACTTTACATTGTTGGCCCGTGGAGGGCCAGCCAGAGTCATTCACGGAATGACAGGTACATCAGGAGAGGAGGAGTTCAGTCCGCAGTCTGATAGCTGTGTCATTGGTGACCAAACAGAATTTGGCAGTCCATGTCGAGGTCCAAGGTGAGTGTCGCAGAGTGCATCGGGGGACAGTGGAAGGTGATGATGCAGAGGGCAGAACCAAGCAGAAACAGGCCACGTGGCGGAGATGAATGCTACTGCGTCCTTCTGACCACGAAGGCAGATTCATCTGCATCTTCGTCCTCTGCTGTTGCATGTGCCTCACATGTGGGTGGTGGTGTTCTGTCTCCAGCACTATGTGGCAGTGACACCTCAGGGGCCGGAGGTGGAATGTCTGCAGCACTGTGTGGCACTGACACATCAGGGGCCGGAGGTGGAATGTCTGCCGCACTGTGTGGCACTGACACATCAGGGGCCGGAGATGTGGATGGTGTGGTAGCAGCAGCATGCATCAGCGCCAGACCTTGTGGCAGCAATGCCATGAGGAGGGTCTTTGGGGCATTGAGGGACCCAGCTACCTCTCGCTGGTGTGCAGCCGTGGCTGCCGCTCTTTCTGCCTGCGTCTGCTCTATGTTCTCCATGATCCTCCGCATGTGTCCCAAATCCCGGGCGAGATCGCTGGAGGCACTCTGGCTAGACAGTCGTTCTTGTCACAGAGTCAGGACTCTAGCGATGTCAGCCATGGTCCATTGGAGAGCATGGAGCGGACTGTGGGTGTCCGTTAGGGACTGTGAGTGGTCCCTGATGGGACACAGACACCCACGTATGGCATCTAGTTTGGCTGCCATGCGGTCGAACCCCACCTGCACCTGTTCAGCCAGCTTCTCCTGGCACCCCAACACACGGCGTTGGAAGGCCATGTGTTCGTCGTGGGGGTCCTGGGAGGCAGCTGTGGTGGTGGGTGCTGCCTGCTGTGTGTTCTGTGTAGGGGGTGGGTTCCCCTCGTGGCAGCTGGGCTGCCCTGCTCCTGGAAGTGGGCTGCAGAGGCTGTCCACGAGCTGTTGGAGGGCGTCGGAGTCGAAGGTGTGGTGGTCCTCTTCGTCATCAGAGTAGAGAGGTTCAGACTGCTCCGCAGGAGGTGTTGGATTTCCCCCTGCAATGTGAAGGGGAGATGCAGTTTAACATTGTGTTCACATGTATGTTGACGCATTGTACATGTTTACATTCAGACTGCATGAAAATGTACATTGTGACTGGGGGGAGCTGCCTATTTGATGCGGGACAGTGGACATTCCGACTACATCACGGATGTGTGTTTGTACTTGTACATTTTCAGCTGACATTTCCCTGCAATGCCAAATGTGATTGGCCAGTTTGTATGCACATGCGGCACCAGTTGTGTCCTCTGTTCTGTTGTGGACGTGTTGCGGTTTGTACCACATCGTTGTCAATGTTGATGTGCTCTGCATGTAATGTGTGTGTGCCGCATTTTGGGGAGTCGTCCCTGCAGCTCTGATGTAGCTGCCCCTTATCCCTTACATGCGGTGTGCCTCGGGCTTCTGTGCTTATGCGGTGCTGAGATGTTGCATACCTGTGTGCATTGGTCTCTTGGTGGGAGTTGGGGGTCTGGGGCATGGTTTGTCCGCAGATGTGCTATGCTTAATTGTGCATGTGTGCCATTGTGCCCATCTCCCCTGTCCCCCAGTCCCTGGTCGTTACTCACCCTGTTGCTGTTGTGTCCGGTCATGTTGAGCAGTGTCCGGTCCCCCAACTCCTGCCACCGTCTCCCCACTGATGACTGTGGACACCATTTCCTCCATCTCGTCCAGCTCCTCCTGTGGCGCTGGACTCCCACCTCCAGTCTGCATTGCTGCCTTCCGGTTGTTTGCGAGTTTCAGCTTGGTTTTGCGCTTCACATCATTCCAGCGCCTCTTGACCTTGTCCATTGCCCTCCTCAGCACTCCGACTGCATTCACCTTGTCCACGATGGTCTGCCATATTCCATTTTTAGTTGCCAGTGACATAGTGGAGGTGACGAACAGTGTTTGATGGTGTTCTATCACCTTCGTTATCAGGATGCTGTTTTCCTGTGAACTGAACCGCTTCTTCCTACTCTTCTTGTCCTTGCCCTTCCCTGACCCCGAGGTCCCAGGCTGGTCCTCCGGGGGGCTTGTGGGGTTCTGGTTGTCCTCTGTACTTGCTTCGGATGCCTCCATTGTGCTTCGCTGTTGTTTGGCTTTTGTTTGTATGTTTTTTTTCTACTTTTATAGTGCAATTTCCCGCATGACGCGTGGGAATTGCAGGCCTGTGGCTGGTTTTCGGAGATTTTTGTATCGCGATTGGCGTCATCACTACTATTTTCGCGTTGGGGTTTCGTGTTTTTTCGGCGTCATGTTGATTTTAACGCGTTCATTTGACGTGTTATCGTGTGACTATCGCATGGTACCGCCATGTTGGGAATGCCACGTTGACACGCCGTTATTTTCCCGCGATGGACTGCGATGTGAAGTGTTGTGTTAAGCTGGATTTGTGGTAGTTATCACACGTTCTTAAGAATTTGCCCCTTAATCATGAATTGGCTCATCGCGTCCTGGGAAAGAATTTGGCTTCTCCACTTCGTTTCATAAATAAACGAACAAAATTTGGAACATTTCCTAAATTGACACTTTCGCTTGAAAAAGCATGGCCTTCTTCTGCTTGCAGTGTTGCAACTTTTATAAGTGGGACAGAATTGACTTTTTCAAGTGGCAAGAAAGCATAGCTAATTTTAACATTATAAACATTTTTTGACGTCTTTTTAAAATCATGTTTTTAGCTGTTTTTAAGAATATTTTTTAAATTGTCCAGATTTTAAGTATGGTCATTGTCATCCAATTCGAAAGAGGAGTCGGTATTATGTTTCGTATAGAGGCCCTAATATATACACTTTCATATATGCCGTATATGGTCATAATCGTATATGCCCTATTATGGTCATAACCGTATATGCCCTATTATGGTCATAATCGTCTATGCCCTATTATAATCATGATCTCCTATGCCCTAATATAGGCATGATCTTTCACCTACATTAGTTCCCTACAGTACACAACGAACTCTGAGAGTTGAACGTTATCTAGTCTGTGGTTAGAACACTGCAGGGTTTTTCCCGAACACAGGCCTACAATGTACTCATAAATTATGCATGAGCATTCACCAGCTACCTCTCCCGCATAATATGTATGTACAAAGTTCACCCCTGACGTCTTCCTCATGTCCAACAAAGACCAATACAAACCATACTAAGGGACGAGACACTTTAGGGTATAAATACACCACATCTTGCCACGGTAAGATAGAGGGAACCGAGACTTCCATGCTGACACACTGACCAGAGACGCTGAGGCTCCTGCATGCAGTCGCTCCAGCTGACAGCGGTCTAACACAGCCCTTGCGGGGTGTCCAACTCGAGACCAGGACGGGGTCCCACACTCTCTCTATTCAGGTATGGGGGTTCGACTAAATCCTAGAGGGATTCTTGGCTCTTAGGCTTTCAGACCTACACACATGCTAGGTACACTTAGGTACATCTAGTTAGGCATCGTAGGAGTACGCGCACTTTTATAAAGCTTTTTATATTCATGTATGTATTCATGATTATTGCAATATGGTAGAACTGTACTATCCCTTCACTTTTATCATACTGCTGATAATATATCTCTGCTATTGTCTGCTGGTTGTTGCAGCACATAGATTCTACACCAGAATAACAACTGTTCAATAAATACTTATTGAAACGCCCAGACTGTTTATTCTGTGTAACTCTCTGAGACAAACCGAATAAGTAAGCACGAGTGACTGAGCGAAAAGTAGTACATTGTTTCCACAATTCTGAGGGATCAGGGTTGTCATGATCTAAGGTTGCCAGGAACTAATCTCTCCCCGATAAGAGGAGATTCTAGTGGCACTGTGAGCTAGCTAATGCAAATCAGGCTAACATACGCGGTGGGGGTGCACAGAGCCAGTCGGTCACCAAGCCCACAGTTTATGTTATCCAAACGCGCAGGTCCTGCAGGGGTACTAAAGGAACTACACAACAAGGAATACAGATTGAAGTTTAGGGACAACCATAAAGGTCAAAAACAGGCATGGGTGGACTTTGTGGGCTTTTCAGTCAAAGCAGTACAAGTCTGGATAAAAGGCAATAAGGTGGATACATATGATGGGCTATATAATTGAATTATTAAGGAGCACATTTTAACTAATTGTACTACAGAGAAATTGCATCAGCATTTGGTGGATTTCAAGTTGTCCTCTCCAGAATGCTGGTGAGGATAGCTGACAAATGGGTTAGAAACAGAGTGTCCAGAAAGACCCATGGTGGGAGTGGCCAGAAAAAGCATGCTTAGGCTTCCCAGCCGGGGAAGGATGTGAGCAACAACAAGGATAAAAAGGAGTTCTCAAAAGGCTCCCAAAGTTATTCTCAAGAGGGTGGGCCTCAGACTTCTCCCACATGAAAAGGCATAGGTAATCAGGGTAAGAACTGGAAACCAGAAAAGGCTTCTGGGTTGTGTCATGACTGTCATCAGGCAGGACATAAGAAATGAGATTCAGCATGCTCCCAAAAACCCCCCAGTGGTGGGCAATTCAAGGGTTTGGTTAACATAGGAGTGGAGGTGGAAGTGTACACTGGAGAGGTGTTAGAATTGGGGGTCCCTAGCTGGTGGAGGTACGTACCTTTGTCCAAATAGGGGCCCTTGCTTCTAGTCAGGGTAAGGGGGTTACACACTCTAGATAACCCCTGCTCACCCCCTTGGTAGCTTGGCACGAGCAGACAGGCTTATCCCAAAGGCAATATGTAAAGTATCTGTACCAACACTCACAGTAACACAGTGATAACACCACAAATGGACACCACACTGGTTTAGAAAAATAAAGTATCTTTATCTAAACTTCACAAGATCAAAAGGACAAAAATCCAACATACAAGTATTAAGAAAAATGACTTTCAAAAGATTTTAGCAACTGAGTCCATAGAAAACTATGAATGCATTATTTCTTGCAAAGTACCTGTCGTTGCGACAAAATTCACCAAGCCACACAGCCACAGCGATGGGAAGTGTCGAAAAACAAAGAGATGCGTCGTTTCCTGAGACCCTCGTGGATGCGATGCAACAGTTCCGCTGGACACAGGGGAGCCGTGGGTCGGGTCCGGTTTGTAGGGGAAAGCGATGCGTTGATTTTGAGACGACTCCAATCCGCAGGTGATGCATCGGGGAAAACTTGCCACACAGGGACGATGTGTGGAAATCCGGGATGCATCGGTGAACGATGCGGCAGCTTCGAGCGGCGCTGCGTCGATTTCTTCAGCCGCGATCCCTCGATGCATCGATTCTTGCAGCGGCGACAGGCGCAGGGTCAGTTTCAGCAGCGGCAGTGCGGGGAGATTCTACTCGCACTACGGCGTTGCGTGGGAAAAACTGTCGCAAGAAGAGCAATGCATCGATTTTCTTGATGTTGCATTGCTTTTCATCTCCCAGCAGCAGAAACAACCTCCGGAGGCCCCACACAGTCACAGGCACTTCTGGCAGGTCAGAACTTCTTTGTGTTCCTGAGACTTCAAAACAGGAGGCAAGCTCTACTCTAGCCCTTGGAGACTTTCCTCAAGCAGGGGGCACAGCACACAGCAAAGACCTTCTCCTTTCCTTGGCAGAAACAGCAACTGCAGGCCAACCCCAGACACACAGCAAGGGCAGTACTTCTCCTCAGTTTCTCCAGCTCTTCTCCTTGGCAAAGGTTCCTCTTGATTCCAGAAGTAGTCTAAAGTTCAGGGGTTTTAGGTCTAATACTTATACCCCAAAATGTCTTTGCTCTCTTTGTGCAAGGGTCTCTCAGCCCAGTCCAAACCAGTCTTGTCCTCTCTGGTGCTGCTGCCCGGCAGGAGGTGGAGACAGCATTGTGTAAGGCAGACAGGCCCCATTCAGGTGCAAGGGAAATCTCCTCCCACCACTCTACATGCAGACCGGGCCTATTCAGGTGGTAGTGAGAACTCCTTCCCCTACTCTGAATGCAGCCCAGGTCTATTCAGCCCAGCCCCTGACTCATTCAGCAAAGGCAGGACATACATCAACCCCCCGGTGGCTGTCTGAGAGAATGCACCTCCCCAGCCCCTGTCACTCCAAAACCAGATAGTCAATACACAGGCAGAGGCACACAGAATGGTTAAACAAGAAAATGCCTACTTTCTAAAAGTGGCATTTTCAAACACACAATTTAAAAACCATCTTTAGTATAAGATGTGTTATTAAATTCTGAGTTCAGAGAGCCTAAACTATATTTTTCAATCTTATCCCTATGGGAAGATATGCTTGTAAAATGTTACAAAGCATTCCCCGTTCTGTCCTTTGGGGCAAGATAGCCTTTCAATAGTGAAAAACAAAATTGGCAGTATTTCACTATCAGGACATGTTACACACATCAGTACATGTCCTACCTTTCACATTCACTGCACCCTGCCCAGGGGGGTACCTTGGGCCTACCATAGGGGTGTCCTATATGTAAGAAAAGGGAAGGTTAGGGCCTGGCAAGTGGGTGCCCTTGCCAAGTTGACATGGCAGTTAGCAAACTGCACAGGCACTGCAGTGGCAGGGAAGAGTAAGAGTAGTATTTGATTTACCAGCCCTGGCACACCCAGTGCACTTTACTAGGGACTGACCAGTAAATCAAAATATGCCAATCCGGGAGAACCAATCATAATAACAATTTACACAGAGAGCATATGCAATTTAGCACTGATCAGCAGTGGTAAAGTGTCCAGAGTCCTAAAGCCAACAACAGCAGGTCAGGAAAAAATAGGAGGAAGAAGCAAAAATTTGGGGATAGCCCTGCAAAAAGGGCCAAGTCCAACAAGAGGCCAGAGGATACACTGTGGCTCCTTTAGTTTCTCTTGGTGTGGTGGATATTGAAGCTATGACTGTCTTGCCTCCAAGTCTGTATAAGTTCTGACGAAGGCCTAAAATCAATGGTACTGAGGTTGAGGTTCTGAGGGATACAGGTGCCAGTGTCACTATGGTGGCTGCTAGACTGGTTTCCCCAGATTAAATGATACCTGGTGTTAGTCACCAAGTTACCAATGCTAACAATGAGACAGTAAGAAACCAGGCTTTTTTACAGATGCCCACCCACACTTTTTGCCCTCATTTGGACTAGTAGTTGCTGGTTTTCAACTCTGACAGTGCACTGAAGCCTTCTAACCAGGCCCCAGTGCCAGTGCTGTCTCCCTAAAACTGATATGTGTGTATCGGTAACCCCAATTGGCAAGTAAGTGCCTATGATATGGCTCAAGTGGTGCCCAGGAAATTGATGTTAAAGGGGTCACCAGGGCCTGAAGCACTGTTTGTGCCATCCCGAGTGACCCAAGTAAGCTACTGATAGCCATCCCGAGTGACCCAAGTAAGCTACTGATAGCAGACCTGCTATTGCAGGCTACACTGTAGGAGCAATGTAAACTGTTTGAACTTGACTTTGCCCTCAACATGTGTTGCAAAGTCAATGCACTATTTTTATTATATGCCAGTCACCCCTAAGGAAGGTGTACTGAGCCCAGGAGGTAGGATGCATTATATTAAAGGCGTGGACATGTAAGTGCAAGCTTATATGCCCCTATAGTGGTTTTTTACAGATGCCCACCCACACTTTTTGCCCTCATTTGGACTAGTAGATGCTGGTTTTCAACTCTGACAGTGCACTGAAGCCTTCTAACCAGGCCCCAGTGCCAGTGCTCTCTCCCTAAAACTGATATGTGTGTATTGGTAACCCCAATTGGCAAGTAAGTGCCTATGATATGGCTCAAGTGGTGCCCAGGAAATTGATGTTAAAGGGGTCACCAGGGCCTGAAGCACTGTTTGTGCCATCCCGAGTGACCCAAGTAAGCTACTGATAGCAGACCTGCTATTGCAGGCTACACTGTAGGAGCAATGTAAACTGCTTGAACTTGACTTTGCCCTCAACATGTGTTGCAAAGTCAATGCACTATTTTTATTATATGCCAGTCACCCCTAAGGAAGGTGTACTGAGCCCAGGAGGTAGGATGCATTATGTTAAAGGCGTGGACATGTAAGTGCAAGCTTATATGCCCCTATAGTGGCCTTTGCCATTAAAGGACACTATAAGTGATAGACGGTCTTTAGATTTACATGGGCTGGCACCCGGACAAACTGGAGGTCAGCAGCTACTTTATGGTACTGCCTAAATAGGTTTTGTTTGGTGTCAAATAATGTGCCTTATCACCCCTGACATGAATCTCATGTTGAGGAGGATGTGGCATGCACTCAGGTGGCTACCTTACAAGTTGCCCACCTGGTTGCCCCAGCCGTTCCTGTGCTCTGGCTGCCAGCCTGTAGCTGCTGCTGGTAAAACATGAATCTGACCCCTTACTAGTAGGTGTAAACTCTCCCAAGGGTCAGAAACAACGGCCTGGATGGGAAGGAGGTCACACCTCCCTCCCTGACAGGATGGCTAGTTAAGTGGCACATCAAGGCGGTAAGTTTCAAAGCATTCACCGCTTGTGATATGCAATCAGGCTGCCTCCCAATAGGGGAAATAGCCATCCCCCTGCCCCAGGCACACTTGCACCCAGGCACGTGAGAAAATTAGGTATTCAGGAGGTGTACACCATCTTAAGGATAGCTATGCCTCTGGGGTGGGCTACTTGGTCTGTACAGGTAAGAAAGGTTTCTGCCATTCTTAAAAGTAGCAAAGAAGAGGGTTCTGGGTAGAAAGGTAACACATACCCCTGGATGTTGTCACCTCAGGGGCAGATTAGCTGCTGGGGCTAGTAGCACATTGGCCACTTGCACCCACACCCCTAATGCTCCTAAATCTAGGATGTAAGGGCTACCCCTGTTACCAGAACCTCAGTTCAGTTCTGATCTGACATGCAACAAAGGACACTCAAAGAGACCCGATTCTGCAACAACAGGAGCTGCATAAACCAAAGCCATGATACTCTGCAGCTGTGGCAAACTTCCTGGACCTGCACAACTGTGACTTGTCCTGGACCATAGCCTGGTTGGCCCCGACAGAAGTACTCCTTTAAGAGCCAAAGTCAACTCCAGACTCCCCTGGACTAGTGGCACTAGTCCATTGCACACTGCAGGTAAAAAAAACATACTGGAACCAAAGAATAGCTTGGTATCGGGCCCTCTGAGGGACTGCCCAAAAGTAAATGGTCCAGTGCATTGTAGGAAACATAGTCCTGACCTCTAGCAAGTTTCAGGCGGTTTCCCCCAGACCTCCAGACATTGAAATAACTTTTTGCTGAGTTTAATGCTGCCAAGACCTGTTGTTGGCTAGTCTGGGAACTACCACCTTTACTCGACCCTGCACCTCGAGGGAACACCGCAAAACCTTTGTCTGACGTCAGCAGTGGCTTCATTGTCAACTTTTTGCACCCGTTTCCTCACCCGCACTCTGTAAGCAGTAAAACCAGTTTCCCTGCTGCGCCCGCTTTAGATCCAAGGACAGCCAGGACAACTCTGCACCCGGGCTTCTTAACCTGCAGAAGGCCAATTGTCACTAGTGCTTTTTCTCACTGACTGCAATGATAAAGGTTTGCAGTACTGTTCTGCACCGATTTCATTTTGCTTCTAAAATCAATAACTCTGGTTATACTTATCCAGTTGCCTTTGTTTTGGTGTCTAAATTTATTTGTAAAAAAGCTGCTTTATTGTTATAAATTGGTGTTGGATTTCTTTTGCGTTGTTGAAATTATTTATCGTCCATGTTGGTACTCTGAAATCCTTAACACATGTTCCTCCAGTGAAGCCTGACTGCTCTTTTACACTCTACCAGGACTGAGCTAAGGATTTATTATTGTGAATTCAAGAACCATCTTTGGGGTATTGTGAGAGTATTGCATGTTGAAGCCTAACCAGCATCACCACATAATACTTCACCTTCCTATAGTTCCCATGAGGTGCAGGGCCAGTACAGATTTGTGCAATATGGGCTTCTATCTAGAGTGGCACAATGGCCAAAAACAATTGGTTGGAATGCTACCCAGACTTATTTCCAGTGATTTAGCCTTTTTGCAAGTATTCCTCTAATTTTGTGTGTTTTATTCTTGTTCAGCATCAGTTTACTGGGTGCTAGTGATGATATTATCTTAGTCTATTGCAATTGTGATTGGCAAGATACACAGTAAGATTGATCTTGTGTCAGGCAAGACAGACATTTGTGGTTGGCAAGAAACCACATTGCAACCCACATGTTGCCAATCAAGTTACGACATCTTACCAACCACAAATGCATGTCTTGCTAATTATCAGATGGCTCATTGCAACGTATGTCTTTCCAAATACAACTGTAAAGAAGTAGGAACGTTAAAATCATTTGCCAGCGTAGCGCTGTACATCTCTTGCAAGCACTGCCTTTAGAAGGTGATGTTGTTTCTAAGGGCTATGTGCATCACATCTGCAGGTCATCATTACTTGTGACTGGTGGGCTGCCCGTCTACTTTTTCCCAAGTGATTGTGCCACAACAGGGACTAATTATTCATACTATAGGACTAACGGCCTGATTTAAAACTCGGCTGATGGGTAACTCAGTGGTAACACAATGGTGACAGATATCCCAAACTCCGAAATATAAATTCCATTACATCCTATGGGATTTATATTTCAGCAGACGGGCTATCCGTCACCATTGTGACAGAGTAACCTGTCCGCCGAGTTCAAAATCAGGCCCTAAGTCTTGTACCAAGCTCATGTTGGGGGCAGATTTGAGGGCAGCTAGACCTCCATTCTCAGACGCAATCAGTGTAGCTTTGCACACAACATCCAGACATAAAGGGGTCGAATGTACTGGGACTGGGGCAGGACCTCGCTATGTTTGCGGAGATTTAAGAGCCACACACTGCACCTGAGCGAGCTGTGGAATTTGGCCTGACATGTACAGCATGATCATCTGGTGATTCTGAGACCTGCGGCTCACTGTTGGCCCAATTCTCCACAGATTGACTCAGCCAAAAGTGTAGCTTCTATCATACATACTATATGTGACAGGAGCAGCCCGTATGCCTGTAGAACCTGGGCTTTCAGTACACACTCAAAACAATGGTTCACCTGGAATTCATTCCTATGAACTTTGTAGATAAGCAAAGAAATATATTCTGAGCATACAAATGAATGGGGTAAAACCACTAATACACTCCAGCCTTATGGATGCTTTTAATTAAACCAGAGAAGTATAGTAACTACACGTAAAGTGTAGTAATTTGTAGACCACATAGAAACTGTACAAGTGTCACACACATGGTGCAATACGAAGACAAATCAATGAATGTGCAGTGTCCCAAGATGAAGGAACCTATGAAAGTGGAAAGGTGACAATGTTAGGTACCGGCAACAAGTTTCAATATGGGTTTATAAATGCACACATATGCAAATCAATGAAATCAGCAAATTGTTTTAAGCCAGAAATAGCGAGTGTACTTTGGTGTCAACAGCGTTTCAAACTTTTATATAATGTTGCATTCTCTTCAAGACAATTAAATATTAGGGACACCAGATTAAAGGGTAGTCACGAGGTCATGATTAGATGAAGGAACTAGGATGTGTAAGAGTTCCAGTGACACCCAAGTCGTGATCGATAAGATGTACTCACTCAGGGGTCTATTCACAAGAACGTGTGCTAAACATCTCCAAAAAATGTTAACGCAACTTTACACATCGCAGTCCATCGCGGGAAAATAACCCCGTGTTAATGTGGAATTCACAACACGGCGGTACCATGTGATAGTCTCCTGAAACCATGGACAATGTCCGCGATACAACCACCGCGACGGCGAGAAAAACACAAACCTCAACACCAAAAAACGTGCGATGAGCCCATTCGCGATGAGGAAATCAGCGATAAGCAGCGCCAGGCCTGCCATACACACAAGGCAGGCGGGAAAATCACTACAAAAGGAGAAAAAACACACAAACACAAAATGACCAACACCGAAGCACCATGGAGGCAGCCGGAGCAGGCGCAGAGGACAAGCGCAACCCCACAAGTACCCCGGACGACCAGCCCGGGACCACGGTGACAGGGAAGGGCAAGGACAAGAAGAAGAGGAAGACGAAGTACAGTCCGCAGGAGAATCGGATCCTGGTCACGGAGGTGATAGAACACCATCAACAACTGTTCGTCGCCTCCAATGTGTCATTGGGCACCAGAAATGGATTATGGCGGGCCATCGTGGACAAGGTGAATGCCGTCGGAGAGCACAAGAGGTCAATGGACGAGGTCAAGAGGCGATGGAATGACATCAAGCGCAAGACCAAGGAGAAACTCGCAGGCAACCAGAAGGCAGCAATGCAGACTGGAGGTGGGAGCCCAGCACCACAGCTGGAGCTGGATGACATGGAGGAGCTGGTGTCGACAGTCATCAGTGTGGAGACTGTGGCCGGAGTCGGGGGACCGGACACTGCTCGACAGGACACAACACAACCGCAACAGGGTGAGTGACCACCAGGTACTGGGGGGACGGGGGGAGATGGCCACAATGGCACACATGCACAATCAAGCAGAGCACAGTGCACAACCACAATGACTCTGGATCAAGGCCCTGATATACACACTGTCACAATGTACATTGCCATGCTGTCTGAATGTCAACATGTACCATGCGGCCACATACATGAGGACACATTGTAACACAGCATCTCCCCTTCACATTGCAGGGGCACTGTCAACGCCACCTGCAGAGCAGTCCCAGCCACTCTTCAACTGATGATGAGGAGGACACCACCAGCATCGACACCCAAGCCCTCCGACACATCATGGAACTCATCCGCCACTCACCTCCAGGACCAGGGCACCCCAGCTGCACGAGGAGACCCCACCCACTCCACAAACCACCCAGCAGGAGGCACCCACAACCCCGGCTGTCACCCAAGACCCCCCGAACAACACATGGCCTTCCAACGCCGTTTGTTGGAGGTCCAGAGGGAGATGGCTGAGCAGGTGCGGGTGGGGTTCGACCTCATGGCTACCAAACTCTACGCCATCCATGGGTGTCCGAGTCCCATCAGGGACCACCTCCAGTCCCTAACGGACACCCACACGCCGCTCCACGGTCTCCAACGAGCCCTGGCTGACTTTGCTGGAGTCATGACTCGGAGACAAGAGCACCTGTCCGCTCAGAGTGGCTCCAGCGATCTCAGCCAGGAGATGGCACGCATGCGGAGGCTCATGGAGGACATGGTGCGGATGGAGGCGGAAAGGATGGCAGCCACCGCTGCACATCAGCGAAATGTAGCTGGGACCTACCATGCCCTGCATGTCCTCATCATGGCATTGCTGCCACAAGGAGTGGCGATGATGAATAGTGCTGCCCCCACACCATCCACATCTCCGCCCCCTGGTCTGTCAGTGCCTCCCAGTGCGGCGGGCATATCCACTCCGGCACCTGATGTGTCACTGCCACACAGTGCGGCCGACAATCCTCCTCCGGCCCCTGATGTGTCAGTGGCACACAGTGCCGCAGCCGGTACTGCAACACCCACAGGTGGGGCAGAGCACACATCTGAGGACGAGGACGTGGATGGGATTGAGTTCAGTAGGAGGCACTAGCATTCATTTCCGCCACGTTGCCTGTTTCTGCTTGGTGCCGCACATGGCCCCATGACCTTCCACTGACCCCCGATACACTCCGCTGCACTCACCTTGGACCACGACATGGACTGCCAAATCCTGTTTGATGACCAATGACACGGCGACCACACTGCGGACTGTACCCTTCCTCTTCCGCAGTACTTGTCATCCCCGGATGGACTCTGGCTGGCCCTCCACGGGCCCATATTGTGTAGTGTGCTTGGCATGGACCTGTACTGCTCCAGCTGCAAAACACCACCGGATGTGCAATAAACATCCAGAAACGCACTGCTGTGTCATATCTTTCATAATTCATGTATGAATGTGTGGATGAATGTAGGGACAGTGATTTCCCTTACATCAATGATGCTCATCTAGTGGGATGCCAGTCACAGTGTGCTACATTGCCGATTGTGTTCCGGGTGCCGTAGACACTACAACAGGGACACACGCATTAGTCACTTCCTTGTCCGGACATGGACTGAACCACGCCGAGAGCCCCGAGTCATTGTTGCAAGCCCTGCGCTGGTCCGGCGTACGCCAGGCCAGACCACTCCGCTTACGCTCAGAGGGGGCCCACATAGCTACATGTCGCAGGCGTACACGCTGGTGGTATGCAGGTCACTGGTCTAGTTGTCAGCATGTCACGGCCACTCCCTGAGGGCAGGTTTGCACACACACCACACCCATCCGGCACAGGCGTCACAGGCCATGTGACCCCGCCAATATAAGGGGCCAACAACGTCACATTCCCCACTGCCGGTGGTGACTGGATGACGGACGCTCCACGGTTCTCAATCATAAAGGGCCCATGAGTTGTTGTGCACAGGGTTGGTCGCACCCAAAAACTTGCGCCTGTCACGGGCCTACCACCACGTGGCGCTGACTGGGGTTGCACAGGGTTAGTGGCACCGAAATAGCTGAGCGGGTGTGCAGCCTGTGATGATGACGTGTGCACTGATGTGGTCTCTGCCATTGATGCCTCAGGACTCAGCGTCATGTATGGGACCTGCTGGGTCGCGGGGCGGCTCCGCATGATGTGGACCATGCCATGGTGGCGGGACCGGGGCCTGGAGCTTGCACGGGCATGTGGTGTGCTCACTGGTAGACCCACCATTGGCAGCAGGTGAGCAGTGGGCCCGGGGTGCGCAAGTGCGGACAGCCAGCGCTGGCCGGCGGGAAGGGGTGGGGTGCGGCTGCATGCGTGCGCAGGGACAGACAGGCGTTGTTGCCGTGTGCTGTGTGATGGACTCTGCCATGATTGACTCTGGCCTCGATTACAGGTTGCAGACCTGGTGGCTTGCAGTGTATCGCGGCACGTGGTTGGAGACACACCGGTGGCAGCAGGTGAACAGTGGGGCCTGGGTGCGCAGGGGCGGCGGTGTCTCTCTCTCTCTCCCTTCCTTCCCTCTCTCTCTCACTCACTCTCTCTCTCCCTTCCTTTCCTTCTCTCTCTCTCTCTCTCACTCTCTCTCCCTTCCTTCCTTCTCTCACTCTCTCTCTCCTTTCCTTTCCTTCTCTCTCTCTTACTCTCTCTCCTTTCCTTCCCTCTCTCTCTCACTCTCTCTCTCTCCCTTCCTTTCCTTCTCTCTCTCTCACTCCCTCTCCTTTCCTTCCCTCTCTCGCTCACTCTCTCTCTCTCTCCCTTCCTTTCCTTCTCTCTCTCTCCCTTCTTTTCCTTCTCTCTCTCTCACTCTCTCTCCTTTCCTTCTCTCTCTCTCACTCTCACTCTCTCTCCTTTCCTTCCCTCTATCACTCTCTCTCTCTCTCTCGCCCTTCCTTTCCTTCTCTCTCTTTCTCTCTCTGCCTTTCTTTCATTCTCTGTTTCTCTGTGTCTCGCTCCTTTGATGTGCGCATGGCACACGTTCTGATTTTGTGCTTTATTTTCCAGGCTGTGACATCGAGATTGCCCCGGATGGACCCGACAGGAGTCTTCCGCATTGGTGTTTTGTGTTGTATTTCAATAACGTTTTTGATTGTTACTTCAGTGCTGTGTGACTGTTTCTCGTTCTTCTGGCCACACATGTGTGTTATTTTTTGTCAATGTGCGTCATCATGCGCTTTTTGTGGCTCTTGTGTTGTGCACGGTATGTGTATGTCCGGGGGGGGCCGGGGGGGGGCTGCTGGGGGTGGTGGCGGTGGGTGTTGTGGCCCTCATGGGTATCGGAGCTGCATGATCATTGTCTCCATGACATCTGTGGGTCTTCAGGTGTGGCTCTTGGCTGGGCTCCCTTTCATGCTGCAGGTAGTCGTCCTGTTTAACACCAGCAGAAGCCAGGTGTTAAATCCCTGGTGCTACCGCGGCTTATCGCCTGTTTTTGGTTCGCATCGCAGAACTGGCAGTTTGTTGTGAAAGTGGTGTTGTGGTGTTTTCGTGTGTTTTTGCACGGGAACGCCTACTCTGCATCTCATTAGGGTTAGTTGGTGGTGTCACCCGTGGAGGTAAATGTTGAGGCGGTTATCGCGGGAATACTTGCGTTGTCTGCAGTTTGCACCCGCTTGTGAATGGGGTGTTAAATCTATCTCCACTTTTGATGCGTTAAGGTGGAGATAAATCGGCGGTAGGTCCTTGTGAATATGCCCCTCAGTTGTGCTTTCAAGCAAGTGGTGTCACCCTGGGCAACTGATGTGTGCTATGATCCTGTGGGTCAGTTAGTCGAGACAAATGTCCTGTTAGCATTGAATATATCCTGCTTGAAACTGGTGCAGAAACCAGGCTCCCTCTGGCTAAATCAACCAGAACAGAGTGACGGAGCACAGATGAGTGGAGTTTAGGAGATTTTTGGTCTGTACAACTCAAAACTGGAACAGGGTTCCTTTGGAAATTAAATCAACCCCCTCTCTATGGAGTTTCCGCAAGCTTTTAAAAACGTGGCTTTTCACTAAATTGTAACTCTGTTCTCTATGTTTCTTCATTTCTTAGCGCCAAGACATCTCAGGGTATTTGTGCGTGCTTTACAAAACTCAAAATCAAATGAAATCATATCATGAGGGTTTTTTAGTAGGGGTGGGTGGTAAACGGTGCTCCGCAGGCGAAGTTCATGGAGTTTTGTCACTCCGCGCTCTACTTGGAGTTCGGCGAAAACTCCGTCAACCCCAACGTGGTGGAGTTTACTGCCGCTCTAATTACCAAGCAATTTCATTAGGCTGTCTCTTGCCAGTCCTTTGTTGCTCACTGAGGTGGAGCCTAATTTTCTGAATCTTCTATTGGCCGCAGACCGAGAGTAATCTACTCCTTCTCCTCTTAATTAAAGCAAACAGGCCCCGTTGACAACAATAGCAGCTTGGAGACCAGGCTCGAGCCTTCCCCTCAGCGCAAAGAGCTAATTGATTTGCCAATGATAATGGTGTTTACATTAGAAAGAAAACCCTCTCTTGTACTTAGGGCTTGTCTCCTCCAAAGCCCTCCAGTGCCCTTTTAATATCAAATTGCCGAAATTGCATCCATTGTGACTTTTGGCTGCTAAGGTGTGGTGTAACATGGACATATTTAACCAGATAATAGAACAAATGCTCCTCTACGTGCCAACACCGTCCCCACTTGCTATCATCAAGGGCCCAGTGGAATTTAGCTTTCTTTCAACTGGTACAGAGAGTTCACAGAGAAGACCTGCTAACATGGTCATAGCAACAGAGTGAGGTTAGATTTTATTAGTGGATGCTAGTGACATGGACAATTTGACAGCCAATTTGAAGCATTCAATTCTGCATCTTAGGAAAACGAGCAGTGACAAAGTTAACGGTTTCAGCTTTTGCATAGTGAATATGTTTCTAAAGCTTCACACACACGCACACACACACCATCAGTGTTATCTTAGATGACACTCACAGCAGATATTGCAAGCAGCATCAGTGGGTCCCAGACCTGCTTTGGCTGCAGGGAGTAGCACTTTAACACAATTACTTTGGGGCACTATGTCAAATAGCTACCTCGGAGTAACAGCGAGTTGAAGCTGCCTCACAGAGAGGAATCAAAACTTACAAATAAGCTTCAGGAAAGGAATACAGAAGCCTAAAGGGATTGGCACAATTGACATGCTGCAGAGGAAACAAAACCCAAAGGTAGAGCCGTGTAGGCATCAGGCCCGGTTCTAGAGGGTGGGCCGGGTGGGCCAGGCCCACCCAAACATGAGCCTGGCCCACCCAAACACGACCTTGGCCCTCACAGTGACTGCATGAAGGCCAATTGAAAACGACCACCTTAATTTAAAACGTTCCTCCGAACGTTGTTTTTGTTCCTGTTTTAGGAGTTGCGTGATTGGGCCTGTGCTCTTTCTCACAGGCACCCCCAATCGCGCATCTCCTTTTAGGAAGGTGGGCTGTGTCTCCGCCCACTCGTGCAGGTACGATAGGGGCATGGGGAAGGGGAATAATCCTTTCTTTGGCACTGGGTAAACTTTGCCTTCTGTCCTGCTGCATGGATATTTCCTTTTCTACTCAGTGCTAGAGAAAAGAAGTTTGTTTATCCTGATTCACCTTTCCTGGCCCCTTCAGCTGCTTATCAGATCGGGCTGTGAGGAGGAACGGAGCAGGTAAGAGAATGTGTGGTTATTTGTTTCATGGTGGACTCTGCCATGGATGCAAGACAACAATAAAAAATGTTCAGATAACTCTGATGATTTATGATCTTGCTGGAGAGCAATCATTAGTCTTTTGGTAGTTTTGAAATGCAGATAAACTGTATTTTATGTGGCTAGCTCAGTGGGTTACTGCCTTTGTCACAGAGATCCCTGTGTTACTTGCAGTTCAGAAATTACAATCCTAACATAGGACAGTGACCTATGAACTGTCATCAAAGAGCTGCATACAAACCTGAATGGTATAGTTAGAACTCTGCTTTTTTTTGTGTTGTGATATAGTTAGAACTTCCCCAGTCTTTCATTAGTCTAATGTTGATAAAAAGAGTTTGTTTGGGCAGATATACATTTTTATCGGTAAAGCTAACCCCCAACCAATGGAGTACTCTTTAAATCCTGAGTTTGTGTTTCCCCAGACCAAACCCTCTTAAAATATACTGCCCACCAGTATGGATGACAGGCGCGCAACGCCCATTGGGCTCAAAAGGCTTCAGCCCCACCCGTCTTGTGTGTCAGCCCGGGCTGAGACAGCTTCCCGGGCACACACACAGACAGTTTTTGAGCTTATCGCAGCCGCACCCGAGTACTTCACAGGTCTTTAAAAGACCATTTACGTGTTAACGAGGACTTGTTGTTTTTTCACCCCTTCATCTCCACTCTGCCTATTGCTGGAAGAATTAATCCCCCCCAAAATTTTTATTAGCCCCTCCCCAAAATTTGACTCTAGTTGCGCCTCTGATGGATGACATGTGATTCCTACACCTTGTAATACTCATTGGCTTATGTGACATTCCCTGTAGACTGATTTACATACTTGTATAATTCAATGTCTCTGTATAATGTGTGCGTGATGTAAATTACTGTGACACCCTACACTGATATGAGTAGCGCTATACAACAAATGAAATGCATATGAGAGGGGGCTACGGAGAGATGAGGGGCACTGGTGGAGGGTGGCAGTGAGGGAATCCAAGGAGGAGGTTATGGGGGGAGGGGCTTTAGAGAGATGAGGGGCACTGTTGGAGGGTGGCAGTGAGGGAATCCGAGGAGGAGGTCATGGGAGGAGCTACGGAGAGATGAGGGGCACTTGTGGAGGGTGGTAGTGAGGGAGTCTGAGGAGGAGGTCATGAGGGGAGAGGCTACAGAGAGATGAGGGGCACTGTTGGAGGGTGGTAGTGAGGGAGTCTGAGGAAAAGGTCATGAGGGGGAGAGGCTATGGCGAGATGAGGGGCACTGTTGGAGGGTGGTAGTAAAGGTATCTACGGAGAAAGAGGTCAGTGGTGGGGCACCAAAAAAGACTTTCACACCAGCGCTAAAGCTGGCCCTGTCATGGCCTTTCTATTTTTGTTTATTTAATTAGCAATCGGGTCATTAGGGCAACTGAGGAAAATATTTTAAAGTGCGTGCTAATTAGATTTACTGCTATATTCAATGTTTTACGTTTTTAAGGTGATTTTCCTAATGTTTTTTACCGGGAATAATGAAAGTGGAACCGGATGGTGGCTCATATGGGGCTGGGGCCCAAGGTCAGCTGTGAGATAAGGTGCGCTAGAGAGGCGTGGTAGAAAAGTGGATAATCAAGCTTGGAAGGGAGTGCACTGCAGAGTCCGGGGTCCGGTGGAGGTAGTAATGAAGAGGGATTCTCCCTGAAGGCTCACACAGAGGGAGCCCGAGTAGTGTAACTTGCCTGATACTCCCACTTCAGAAAACCTCCTCTTTCCATCAATTACACGGAACAAAACACTTTATTGAGAGTGATAACATTTAGAAAGAGATTTGGAAAATAGTGTGTCTTACTGGGCCTTGTAAGACTAAGGAGAGATAAAGGAGGGCCCTGAAGCAGGCCTGGCTAGACATATAAGCGACAAATCGGGCCCGCAGTGGCTCACCCAAATGCACCCTTGGCCCACCCAAATAAAAATTCCTGGAGCCGGGTCTGGTAGGCATATGTGGGCTGCTTCGAGGAAGAGGTGGCGAGCCTGGAACATGAGCTGACTTTTTCCTACAGCCCTTCCTGGCTATGCACAGCATCAGTCCGCTCTCTGCTTCGGTCACAAGGAAGGAGATAAAGTGGTTGTAAACTATGTGCGAGTGACGTAGGATCGGTACAGGGGTTTCCAGGCTCGAACGAGACATCCCGCAGCGCATTCATACAGAGAAAGCGAAATCTTGAACACCAATTTCTCCCCTTTAAATACAGTGAAGCGCAAGAACAATCTCCAGCAGCAAGCTGCACTGTTCGATAATTGATTTATTCTTGTTTTTGTCACATTCTGCCGTATTTTATGTTAATTTCTGACTTTCTCTCTCTCTGGTTTAATATTTACTGTCTCTGTGTCTCTCTATCTCTACATTAACAGTATCTGTTAACGTGCTCAACTCCATTGCCAGACTTCGAGTGTCTATGTCTGTTTGCTTCCACTGAGATCACTGTCACTGTTTCCATGTAACACGTTCCGAGATCTGCTGCTTAGACCTTTGGAATAGAGAGGGCAGTGTTCGGTGCTCAGAGTTTGCCGATAAGCCTAGGTGGAGTAGGGACTGGGTACGGACACATTTTACAAGGCAGCATCGCTATGTCCCACTCAGGTAATGCATCTGAGGATTCACAGCTTTTAATCACTTCTGTGCCTTTTCTCTTTCTGAAATGTCCTCAACATGGCCAGTAGGAGTTTAGTTTATATGTTGAAAGGGTTTTTTTAGGGTTTGAGGATGAGTAAAGTTTAGGGGTTTTGAGGGGTTGTTAGGGTTCAGGGATGGGTGGAGTTTATGGATGGTGAGGGGTTTTAAGGGTTCAGGAATGGCTGGAATTTAGGGGTAGAACAAGCTTTTAGGGTTCAGGGGTGGGTAGAGTATAGGAGTGAGGGATGGTGTAGGGTAGGTATGGAGAGGGGTTTTAGGGTTCAGGGATGGGTGTAGTTTATGGGCCAGTGGTGGTTGCAGGCATGGTGAAAGGTTTTTAGGAGGCAGGGATGGATCGTGTAAAGAGTTTGTGAGCATGTCAGGGGTGGTGAGAGGTTAGCAAATTAGAAGCAACTAAATTAATTGACTGTAAAATATTTAAAACCAAAATAATATTCCCTGACATAAAGCACTGAAATAAATACAGCAGACAGACATGTTTCTGAAAGTAATATCCGACAACTTAAAAAATTAAAATGCAAAAGCCAAGTTTGAAAAAAATACATATTATGAGCTGGTTTCTTTGAAATGGTAGTTGCGATTAAGCCTGCAAATGTACAATAAACAGTTTAGATGAAATAGTTTCTCAGTAATCATATTCCATTAAATCATTTTTCAATGACTAAACATACAACCATCAATACTATGCTGCTGCACAGCATTCATGACCATCACTGGATTCCACACACTGATCTGCCAATGCACCTTTGTCCTGTAGTTCTCCTTGATAGATCAGCATTAGGGTCTGCAAATATCTGCACATATCTATGCCAATGCACCTAAGTCCAGACCTGTGGCACTCCTTCTATTCTCACACTAGGACTCACCCAAAGGTTGCCTAGTCCACCTTAACTTTAACATGAAGCTGTCTTGATATTATAGTACTGGTGTCAGACACTAACCCTGTTCCATCAAGAGCAATGGACATTGATGACAATCACCATTTTTCCCGGGACCCCATGACTGTCCTTTGGTACAAACACTGTGGCTGAGCCACCAGGGGAAAGTTGAATTGAATTTGAGATCGACAAATGCTGGTTCTGAACTGGCAGGCTGCAGCCACACGATTCATCAGTCAGGATTCCTCAATTTGTTCTGTTCATCTTGAAATCCACCTAATATTCACATGGAAGCACCAATTGTCTTACATATTTAAGAATACATGTACTGTAGCTCTGTGGTTCCAACTGAGTCTGGTATTCTCTCATTCCAGACAAACTCCTATTGATTGAATCATGCTTGTTTCTGTTGCTGTTCTTTGGAACCCTAAACACATACAGGAAACAATATTAGTATATGGAGTTTGCTACTTGGGCTTAATTTTCTACTAACAACGCTTATTGTGTTCTCATTACAGTACATGAAGCACTATGGTAGTGTATTAGTCATCTAACTGTGTGTTTGGCTTAAGCTAATGGCCAAGAGGGAACTGTGCAGAGTATTTATACCACAGGCACCCTTGATGTCAGTCAAGGTTTCCTGAGTTCACAAGCATTCGATCCACATGTTCCTGTGTTGATTAAAGTCTTAAGAGATGAGCAGAGGGGATAAAGGCATCCATCTGGCACTAGTAGTTGCTGTTAATCCTCAAGATCGGCTATACACTCCAAAGGGCTGAGAAGCAGTCAGGATGTTTCAAACAGTGCTGTCTTGACAGTTGATACTAGACCAGTGCAACTTAGTGATTTATATATTTATTCATTAAATGCTTGCATATGTAATCAAATATTAACCTGTGTGCAGTGTACTGATCAAAATGCTGGTGGGTGACTGTATTACCTATATTGAAGGCCACCTTTATATAACCAGACTTTAACCTATGTATTAGCTAGTTTTTTGTTGGCATTGGATTAATTCAATTGTATAGCCATATCTGCCGCAAATGTAGATTACCACACTGTTATCACTGCTACTGATACGAATATACCTGCTGTTGGAATTATGCCAGCAGTAATAATAATTCTGTAACAACGATATGCTGCTCTTAAGTGATTCTGGTTCTGTATCATTCAATGCCATCTTGGTTTGTTATTCTTGAAAATCAATAAAATATGTTTAAAAAAAACAAAAAACTATGGGGCAGATTTACAAGCCCCTTGCGTGACTATTGCGCCGCCGTTGCGTCACTTTTGTGACGCAGCTGCAGCGTAAATGTTGCGGCCCATTTACAACGTGACGCATCTAGGGAGATGCGTCACGTTGTAAAGCCCTGCATCACATTATACCTGTACCTGTGTCAGGTATAATGTATGCAGGGTGGGCGTTCCCACGCAAAAAGCCATGTAGAACTGACGCAGTGAAATCTACAAGATTTCACTGAGTCACTCTACGCCTTCACTGCGTCAAAATCCCTACGCCTGCTCAGACCAGGCGTAAGGAATGACGCAGGGCTTTTTGAATGGGACTCACCCATCTACTGTGGCGCATTGCTGGAGTTGTGTCACTTTCATGAGCAACTCCAGCAATGCGTCACTTTTGCGCCAACAGATGTGTCAGAATTTCTGATGCATCTGTTAATCCTTGCGCCATGGAGCACTTTATTGTAAATACAGCGCATCCATAGTGGCGCAAGGACATTCGGCGCTGACGCAAGGAAACTGACGCACCTATGCAGATGCGTCAGTTCCTTGTAAATCTGCCCCTATGTATTTGCTCATGTTAACTGTATTTGTTTGGCTGATGACTTGATTTGTTCAGCATTCTGTCAATCATTTGTCTGAGTAGCATTTTTCGCCTTAAGTGGGATGGGCATGCCCAGACATGAGTCCCTTGCTCGCTGTACCACTGGATTTAAGCTAGCCTGCCTGATGAACAGTGATACCCTCAAACTGGTCCCAGGACGCTTGTTTCTGGTCCAGGGAGGACCTGGCTTGGCAGTTCGGGTTGCACTGTTCCATTTTACTTCAAAATTACCCTGCACCAATCCCTGCTGTTCTAGGACTGAAAGCCACATACATGCCAGCCAATGTGCCTCAATCATAACCCTAAGCACCTTTGGTATTCCCATACTAGGCACCCTCAGAGCACAAACATCGTCACTCACACTCTCAATTGTTTACTCAATCTCCCACTCTCTTTCTGCATCTCAAACTTGATGACAAGACCCCTATTGCATCAATATTTGCACCCACCAATGGCACTCCCTAATAGTGCAGGCTTGGGGTCTGCAGACAGACTTGGCTTAAGCACCTTTGTCACTTCTGTTGTGTGATTTCAGTTACTTAGTATAAAACATTTCCGGAAGGGGGCCCTTCTCCAAGTTGCTATTGTGTTCCTTTCTTATATGAATGTTTCTCTTATTGTGCAGAAAAGCTTGAGGCACATATGAGCCAAGGACTACTGTTGGTTAAGTCCACTTCACACTTAACCATAGCTGAGGTCTTCATTATTTCCTGCCTCTTGGCATATAGCTGACCTGCCAACAATTACACAATAACTCAGGGAGAGACCGCTGCTTGACCCATGGGGACATGAACTATAGAAGAGGATATGATGTTTTTCTAAGCCAAACCTTCTTTTAAGAGTAGGTATAAAAAGATGATAAGGCTGACCAGGCATATGGATGATTTCGCAAAACTCAAGGGCTAAAGATCTCTAACACTTTATAAAAGCACTTTGTCTGTCTTTAACCTTGAGACTATCTCACAAAGGATATACAACTTAAGAAAAGGCTGATATATAGTAAGATTTGATGATTTTATACGAAATGGTACCAAATATACTACAGATCCCAGAATGCAAAGCGCTGTTGACAGAAAATACCAAACAGCTGTAAGTGTCACATCTGACATTGGGTTGCATAGCAGTTTTGATTTTGTAGAAAATGCAGTGTTGGGTGTATTCATTACCATCAGATCTGGTGCTTTACTTCTCTCTGCCTGGAAGACCTCTGAAGAAGAAGGAAGAAAGGGCAGATAAGGCAGATAAGGATTGAGACAGAAGGTAAGAGAGAGTTACAGAGTGAGAGAGAGCAAGAGATATTAACAGGGTAAGAGTGGGAGAAAGAGAGCATGTGACAGGGTACGAGTGAGTGACAGAATGAGAGACAGCAAGAAAGTGAGACATAGGGTGTGAGACAGAGTGAGAGAGTTGGTAAAAGTGATATAGAGATGAGGCTTGTATTGAAACCAAAGTTTCAGGGATGTAGCAAGGATTAATGTAGTAATGATGACACACTGGTAAGTTGTAATCCAAGTAGGTTTATTCAGATAAATAAACAGGTAGTATAGATCTTCAGTAAGTCCTTATAAACAGGTATATAAGCCCCTGTAGGTCATCATTAACAGCCCCACCAAGAGCAGCCTACTTGCTGCTCAGCCCCATCCACCAACTGTCATCACTCATCCAGTCACACAGGCATTCCAGTCATGGCCCATTCACCAACATTCCATACAGAACACAGACACACAGGCTGAGCAGCTAGAGCATGGTAACATAGAGAAAGAATCATAGCGCAGGAATACTACATATCTCTTCCCTAATAAACAGAAGAATAATAAAAACAAAACATTACAACATGAGCATGAAAGGAAAACTATAAACAAGAAAGTACAGCAAACGTTAACAGTCCACAACCCAAAGATGAAGGAAAAACCACCCGCATCATAAAATGGAAATGAACTATTAAAATAAGAGTCAAAAGCCCAGACCCAGGGATGACGGGAACACCGTATCACGAGAGGGTAAGGAACTAAAGACAAGAAGGAAAGATGGATACAGAATACCCATCCCCCTCCTCAAATACTGAAAAATAAATGTCAAGATGTAAGTTCTCCATATAAAGAGACAAGTCATGTGGACCAAAGGGACTAAAATCCAATATCCTGCCCCCAGCTTAAACAAGGGACAACAATGTTACGTATGTGCTCTCCATGTAGGAAGACAAGTCGTGTGGACTAAAGGGACTAAAACCCAATGTCCTGCCCCCACCATTAACAAGGGACAACGTGTGAAAAACGTATATGCTCTCCGTGAGAGGAGGCAAACAAGGACAAAACCCTGCAACAAAATGTGCGGCACAAGGTGTCTTACACACACAGGGGCACACCCCCTGCAACAAACAAATAACGTGCGGCACAGGGTGTCTTATGCACACAGGGAACCCAACCCTGCATCAAAATTGATCGTGCAGCACAAGGTGTCTTACGCGCGCAAGGAAAGTGACTCCTTGCAACAGGACAAAAATGGGACAATGACCCATAACCTAATGAAATGGGAAGAAAAAAAACCCCAAACAAATCAAACTTGTGTAAATGGGAACTATACCCATAAACTTGCCCCTGTGTAGGGGCCGCGTGTAACGCTTTATGGGAAAGGGACTCGCACCCAAACCCATGCCCATCCCTCATGTAAGGGAGAATGTAGTACAGCTATCCACTAAAAAGCTAGAAAGGACATCCCTTGGGCAAGAAAACCTAAACAGTGGAAGCTGGCACACGCAAACTGCAAACCCAAATCCGTCAAGCATAGACACCAAACAATGGAAACTCTTTGTACGAGCAAGGCAAAAACACATCACTGTAGGAAAAAGTAAAACACGCAACTACGCCGGTGAGCGATCTCTCACCCGGATTATGCTAGATTAAGGTATGTGTAAGCAGCAGACACGTGGACTGATGGATCAACTCTACTAAATAAACGTCAAATTCCAACTTGGCACTAGATGGCAGCGTAACACTGGGCAGAGAATGTCACTGTTCCTGTTGTAAAGTCACTGCCGCTCCGATAAGCCTCTCAATCGTGTTCTGCCAATTTCGAATAGGGAAATATCTTCCTGTTACTCTTTCTTTATGTCCAAGTGTAAAACGGCAACAAGACAAACCGATTCTGTCACCGGATGGTAGTCAATGGAAAAAAACAAAATGCCACTCACCACCGGTGTCCAAAACAGCATCCACTGGCCTCTGTAACATGATCCGTCCGATCACTGGGATCATGGGATGACCCTCCAGCGCTGCAGGAAAACAGAGGCAAACAGATCCAAGGAACGATGAGAAGACCTGGCAATACAGACTCCCACTCGTGACAACAAACGCCGCACCACCGATGAAGACGTGGTTGGCGTTTTGAATGCAGAGCACTTGCAAAACACATGAGCCAGGTCCAACCCCAAAATGGCGGCACGCTCAGGAGACGCACGCCGAGTGGCTCACGGTACGCTCTTGGTGCAAAGCGTCCAATGGCAGCGAGGAGCTGCGAAGACCCAGGAGGACGTCACAGAAAATTCCACAGCTCCGCGCGACACCAGGATGACGGTAAGATGCGTGAGCTGTATTATGAATTTAAAAGTGGGGGTTGGGAATCACAGCAGAGATCAGGTCTCAGCGTAGAACAAAAATCAAAGCAAAAAAAAAATATGTCTCACCTTACTTTGCCCCCTGTGACACCACAGCTGTGAGGCCCCAAACAAGTACTGCAACCTGGCACAACCCTGCCAGCCACAGCCAGGGAGAAACACGCCACTGCCCGTAGCTCGTCACTGAGACCCCGTGCAAAGTCCACAACTCTCCCTCGTGAAGTCTCAACGCCGATAACATCCACAGCTGATAGTAAACATATACGAAACCTTACTCTTGTACGAGACCAACTGTAGAGATCTCCACACACGTTGGAGAAACATGCAGCACATAAAATCCTTATTCTGGCACCTCCAAAGTAACGCCCACATCCGGAAGTAGACAGACTTTGCGCAGGACAGATGCCCATGTAGATCTTGACATGTGCTGCATCCAAGCAGTGTCTACACATGTTTAAAGTCATTTTCAAGGAGCGAGCTTCCCTTGATGGCGCAGGTCTTGTGGCAAACACACAGTACAGCACACTATTGTTGGGGCTGTCCGATGTACAGGACACTGGTGGGGCTGCGTGGTGTGCTGTACCAGTTTCTTTTGTTCATTTTGTGACATCTTGTGTTACGATGGTTCCTCTTGTGTTGCTTATTATGTTGCCTCTTGTAACTCTTTCTTTGTAGCGTCTTGATCTTTTTGCTTTCGCCTGTCGTCTCTTCCCTGTTGTAGTTTCTTCCCAAAATGTTGTAGAAGGCATCTTGATGTCTTTGGAGTCCACTTGTACCAACTGAAGAGCGCGGGGACGTCTTCAACTCGTCGCCAAATTAATGTAGTAATGATGACATGCTGGTAAGTTGTAAACCAAGTAGGTTTATTCAGGTAAGTAAACAGGTAGTATAGATCTTCAGTAAGTCCTTATAAACAGGTATATAAGCCCCTGTAGGTCATCATTAACAGCCCCACCAGGAGCAGCCTACTAGCTGCTCAGCCCCATCCACCAACTGTCATCACTCATCCAGTCACACAGGCATTCCAGTCATGGCCCATTCACCAACATTCCATACAGAACACAGACACACAGGCTGAGCAGCTAGAGCATGGTAACATAGAGAAAGAATCATAGTGCAGGAATACTACAGTAAGATTGGCCCTACTGCAAGCAAGGCCCGCAGGTTTCCCTGCCTTATCAGAATATAAGCCCATGACTGGTTTGCAGTAGATCTTTCACACCCTGAACCTTGGAGCCCCTGCATCCACTGCTGTCATAATAGCAGCACACCTGCATAGTAGGCTAAAGTGCTGGATAGGCCAGCGGATTCTTAGCCTCCTACTAGTGATTACTGCCAATCATTTCTCTATTCCGTTTCTTTGAGAAAGAACTAGAGGCATCTTGCAGGCCTTTGGGGACTCAGCAGTACAACAGCAGAGAAATATCACTGTCCAGTATTTTAGGAACACCTTAAACACTTTGTTTTCAGAGCAAAGAGCTTTGGGATAATTTTAGTAGCCTGCTGTAGGTCACCAATTTTTGTGAACGTGTGACTAGTCCTACAAGCACCACTCTCTGCACCTTTGCCCTCTCTAAACTATGAACAGAGGTACAAAGCAAATGGGGTGTGACAACTATAACAGTGAGTGTGCAAGTTACCACTGCTACATATTCCAATAAATCAATAACTCCACTCTCTAGCCATGCTGTACATGAGGGTAAGGTATATTTGCTACCTTGTTTTGATGAACACAGTTGAAGCCCTCAGTACAGGTCAACCTCCACACAAACCTAGTCGAAGATACTCACTGCCAGAGTTAGACACCCATGTCTTGTCTCAATGCAAAAATATGTTTACTTGATATTCATCAGCATAGAACTGCCACTAAAGCAGCAGCCTAAATCTGGTTGCTAGTTTAACAAAGTGACTGCAACAGTAGGATGACTATCTCTCTCTCCTCTTCCTCGGTTTGCTCTCTTAATCTCTCTCTATCTCTCTGACTAGCCCTACTTCCGACTCACTCTACCCATCCCTGTCTCACCATTCTCTATTTTTCTATCCACATTTTCTTCTCTACATCATCTATCACTAGCTCTATCATCTCTCTCTCTCTCTCTTTTCCTTTCTTACCACTCTTTACATCTCTCACTACTTCTCTCTATCTTCCCCTGAGGTTCTCTTAGCTCCATCTGGCTACCTTGCTCTCTCTCTACCTCTCCCCTCCTTACCTCACCTTTCACTACTTCACCTCTTTCTATGTCAGGTGAAACACCTGTAAGGCCAACAATGTGGCTTTGTGGAGAGTATAGGGACCCAGGGTTCCTGTACCCAACTGACCTTACTTGTGAAATTATGTGCAGCAAGCTAAGGGGTTAGGATCTGGGATGAGAGACTTGCTTCCTGGATGGGCATTGCTTCTTTTGAGGGTAGCTTTCAACCTTAAGCATAAAACACAAGCAAAGAATTATTTCTTCTAAACCTTCCAACGTCTACATGGCTCCGCTCGACCCCATCGTCAGAACCTATGGACTCAACATTGTGTCATACGCAGATGGACACCCAACTCATCCTCTCCCTATCCAATGAACCCAACACCGCCAGACACAACTTCAGAGAAGGCATGGAAGCCGTCGCCGAATGGATGAAAAACAGCTGCCTACAACTAAACACCAATAAAAAGAAGTACTCATCATGGACCCAAACCCCGACGCCTGGAACGACACCTGGTGGCCCCCCGCCCTCGGAAGCCCGCCCAAACCACGCACGCAACCTGGGAATCATCCTGGACTCCGAGCTCAAAATGGACCGCCAGATCAACTCCGTCTTGTCCTCCTGCTTCCACACCCTCCGCCTCCTACGTAAGACCTTCAAATGGATCCCCCTCGAACACAGAAAGACCGTCACTCACGCCCTGGTCACCAGCAGACTCGACTACGGCAAAGCACTCTATGCAGGAATAAAGAAAAACCTCACCCGCAAGCTGCAGAACATCCAGAACGCCACCGCAAGACTGCTCCTCAACCTACCAAGACACTGCCACATCTCCCAGCACCTGTGCACACTCCACTGGCTCCCCATCGAAGCTAGAGTCACCTTCAAGATGCTCACCCACGCACACAAGGCCCTCCACTACATCGGACCAGCATACCTGAACAGCCGACTCAAATTCCACGCACCCTAAAGGACCCTACGATCAGCCCAGCTCTCCTACGCCGTGGTCCCCCGCACCAGAAAGACCAGATCGGGAGGCCGCTCCTTCTCCTTCCTTGTGGACAGAGCCTGGAACGCCCTTCCGCTCCACCTCAGACAGACAACATTGCTCCCCATCTTCGCAAGAAACCTCAAAACCTGGCTCTTCGACAGACCCCCTCCTTGATGGACTGGAACCTGCAACCTCCCCCCCCAGCGCTTTGAGACCCTTACGGGTGAGTAGTCACGCTCAACAAACGCCTGATCCAGCTCTCTCTCACGTGCATCAAGTAGTCATGATCTACCTGCAATGCTGCTTAAATTTTTGCGCTGTTTCCTTTCTCCTAATTAGTTTGTATTGTTCTTAGTGGCACCTCAAAGTTGAGTAACTGGGGCCAAGATATCCCTCCCAGAAGCTGGGCTTAGATTTAGTCCTGCAATGTACACATCAAGTAAACGCATAAGTACCCAATCATCTTACTGTTACAGTTTGACATTCGTATCATGCAATGCTCTATTTGTCTAGTATCTTAACAATTAACCTTATTGTCCATAAGAGATTCTCCTTATTTCAAAGTGTTCTATCACACCGTTTGCAAACACTCTCTAGGCTTCATAATTGCCTTCGGGGCTAGTCCTTCTGTTAATGTGGTCTGTATCTTGTAACTAGTTTTTTATGCATACATAAATACGTGTAAAACGTGCCTTGGATTTGTTCTTAATATTCTTTTGTTATCCATGTTATTTCCTTTCTAAGTCTTGGAGTATTCCTCTGATGGGAAGATGATGGCTTGCTACTCTGATGCTGGGAAAGCATCTGGACTTCAATGCTGCAAAGGCATTGGGGTCCCAAAGTCGTGAAGGCGGAGTTCAGGTAATACCGTCAAAGAGGACAGAACATTTGCTAATGGCTAGGTGAACACAGGCACAATTGCAGTTTACATGTAATTAGGTATTCCAGACATTTCTATACACATTGTGATATTTAAACCTTAAACCTTACAGAAGTATGTGACAGAAATGGCACCTTGAGATATAAACAGAGTGAATCAGACTTGAGGGGGTTGAGAGTTTAAAACTTGACTTTAGGGATGGGAGAAACTTGTGGGAAACAGTGAGGAGTCATGATTCTTCACAACATCACAAAATAAAATGATGGACAGAGTGTTGAAACTTTTCAAGCACTCACCCCCTGTCACAGATCTGGGTTATCCATAATTATTTTGCTCGCCACGTCACCCCAGTTTGAACCCAGCCATATGCAACTCAGACTTGATCTTACTCCCCATGGGAACAGTCCAGCCTGGACTGCCAAGCCAGGTCCTCCCTGGACAGGAAACAAGCATTCCAGGACTGGTTTCGGAGTATCAATATTCATCAGCTAGGCTAGCTTGAATTCAGTGGTGCAGCAATCAATGGACCAACATTTGGGCATACTCTTAGCCACTTAAGGCGCACATAGCAACATCACAAAATAAAATGATGGACAGAGTGTTAAAACCTTTCAAACACTCACCCCCAGTCACAGATTTGGGTTTAATCCATTGCTATTTTGCTCGCCAAGTCACCCCAGTTTATTCTTCATTATTCTTCACCATGAACCAGGGCCACCCTGACAGTACCCACCAGTTTAGTAGGATGGGAGGTATGGAAGGCCTAAAGCAACTGGTAAGCATGGCGGACATGAGACAGGGTTTGCCAGCAGCAGTTTTCTGGGCCATAGCCTTTCCAATCTATTAGATAGTAGAATTTTCTTCGGCTCGTTGTGAGTCCAAAATGGCTTGCACCTCAAACTCTTCATGACCGTCAATCATAACGGGGGTGAGGGAGACATCAGTCTGGTGTCTGGTTGGAAAGGTTTCAGCAAGGAGATGTGGAACACTGGTTGTACCTTGAGTGTATTGGGCAATTGCAATCGCACACGGACTGGATTGAAAACTTTGGTGATCCTATAGGGGCCTAACAATTTGGGCAAGAATGTTTTCTTGCCTCGTAAGGCTAGGTTCTTAACTGAGAGACAAACTTTATCTCCCACGGTGTAGTTGAGATCTGGCTTGGTGTGTTTCTGTCAGCAAGTTGTTTAATAAGCCTCTTTAGCACAGGCCAATTAGAAGCAAGCTTTATCTCATATGCTTTTAAGGGTTGAATAGTATTCTAGGACTGCCGAGACCTTGGTGATAGGAAGAGTCTCCCAAGGTACTATTCTTGGATGGTAACCAGTTAAGCAGTAAAATGGGACATTCCAAGGGATGTATGATCTGAGTTGTTTTAAGCAAATGCTATAGCCCACAACCAGGTTGACCAATCATCTTCATTTATAGTATACAGTAAACATCGTAACTTGTTCTATGGTTTGATTTGTACTTTCAGCTTGACCATCTGTATGGGGATGTAGCTGCTGGACAAGCGCACATCCATGTCTAAAGGTCGACATAAAGCAGTCCAAAACTGAGCCACAAATTAAGTATCTCTATCTGAGATTAGTACTGAGGGTAAACCATGTAATCTAACTATGTGTGACATGAACACTGAAGCCAATTCAGGAGCAGTTGGGAACTATTTTTAGGGGTATTAGATGAGCCATTTTTGATAAATAGACAATTATGTTCAAGATCACTGTAAAACCTGCCTTGGTTCTCGGGAGTTCTGCCATTAAATCCATGGATACTGTGTGCCAGGGCTTAGGTGGCACTGGAATAGGTCAGAGGAGACCACTTGGAGGTGTGTTTAGAGATTTGCTTAGAATACATGTTGCACAGACATCTAAATATTCATGCGTATCTTTAGTCATTGATGGCCATCAAAAGTTGTGTTGTAACAAGGCCAAAGTTTGTGGATGCCCGGATGATTAGTTAACAAACTGTCATGATGGAGTTGTAAGACTTGTAGTTGAGCCTCCTTGGTGGGCAGATGGAGTTTTCCTCTGTACCATAAGAGTTTATCTTGAAGGATCCCATTCTTATTTTGTGAAGCTATTAAGTTTGAGTTTTTTCTTGAACAATAGCTCGTAATTCATCTAAAAAGTCTGAGGTGATGATTGAGCCTTGAAAACAATCAGCTGATATGATTGGAGTTGGGTTGTTGTGTAACTCTGAGGTTTCCGGTTCTCCTATACGGGGCAGAGCATTGGCCTTGACATTTTCTTTTCCAGGATGGTAGGTTATGATAATGTTGCAATCATTAAAAAATAGTGTCCATCTCAATTGTGGTGCAGTGAGGACAGGGGCTGAACAAAGGAATTGAAAATTCCTACGATCAGGTTAAATTGTTACAGGATGCCTTTCTCTCAGCAGGTACTGATGCCATTCTTCAAATACTGCTTTCATAGCTCACAAATCTCTGTCTGCTATAGGGTCATTTATTCTGTGGGAAGCAATTTAAGAGAGAAAAAAGCTATTTGATGTAACCCACCAGTAGCTTTATTTCTTTGAGACAAAACACCCTTCAATTGTGATTTTTGAGGCATCTGTTTCAACAAAATATGGGCATTCTGGATCAGGATGGGTCAAAATAGAAGCCAAAGTGAATTTGTCTTTCAGTTGCTGAAAGACTTGTTCAGCTTCGGAATTACACAGAAATGTTACTCTTATTCGTAATAATCGTGTCATGGAGTAACTGTTCTTGAAACATTGTTTCTAAACCATTGCTAAAAGTTTGCACACCCAGAAAACTTTGTACTTGCTGGACGGATGTTGTGGATGGCCTATTTAATATGGAATGAACATTCTTAGTATCCATGTTGATACATTCCAGGATTATCACATACCCCAGGAACTTTACCTTGATAGTTTGGAATTGCTCTATTCCAATTTGATGTAAAGGTGATGTTTGCGCAGTTGTTGAAGACTGGTGTGGACCTGTTGAACATTTTCAGATAAAGACGAAGAGTATATTCTGATGCGGTCTATGTAAACAACAGAACAGATGTAAAAAAAACACTTGTAACACCTCATCAATGAAAAATTGAAAAGCGACTGGAGCGTTACAGAATCTGAATGGCATTGATTCATATAGTCTAAATTTCATCCAAAATGCGTTCTTCCACTCTTCGCCACTTCAAACTCTGAAAAGATTATATGCTCCTCACAAATCCAATTTTGTATAAATCACAACATCTTTTATTTGATCCAACAAACTTGGAATAAGAGGTAGAGGATATCGATTTTTAACAACAATTTCATTTAGAGCATGAAAAACAGGGGGTATGAGACAGAGACTTGGGGGCATATTATCAAGCCCCAGCGATAATTATCGCTGAGTGCGCTTAGCGCTCTTTTAATTATCGCCGGCTATCGCTGGAATATATCGCCAAGCTAGTGCTGTATTATCAACGCTTAGCGCTATGGCAATAAATATTCCAGCGATAGCGGGGTTTTCCATGGAACATCGCTGGTTTTCCAGCGATGTTCCATGGAAAACAGCGATAAGCTTGATGATAGTCCCTGTGGCCTTAGCCCCACAATCCACCTCCCATGTTAGGTATGCCTTAGTCAGGAATTTAACAGACGTTAAATTCCTGAGTTAAGGCAGAGTTAGCGCGATTTAAATTATCGCTACGCCTCGTTGTTAATATCGCGAAGCTGCCTTCGCGATATTTTCCCATGTTGTTTTCACAGCCACGCCTACTTTGCATCTCATTATCGATGTGAGGCGAGGCGTGTGAAAACGGGAGCTAAGTCAAGGAAACACGCGCTAGCGTGTCCTTGTAAATAATGCAATATAATTATCACTGCTTTGCGCCCGAAAAACGGACGCTAAAGCGGCGATAATTGTATCGCCGGCCCTTGGTAATATGCCCCTTAGAATGGCAGATAAAACCATTTGCAAGGTACTGATCCAGATTTTTCTGGAGGTGCTTGTTTTCTTTCTCCCTGAAAGCATATATCCTGTTGCAAGGCAACTTGGCCTCTGGTGCTAGGTCTCTTCTACAGTCAAAGCTGCGAAGTGGAGGTAAGGTGTTGGCTTTCTTTTTATCAAACACATCAGCCAAGTCTGCATAAACATCTGGAAGACCATTTAATGTTGAAATACTGTTAATGTGTTGGGGTACCTTGATGACAGGAATTTGTCAGTCACCAGGTTTTTGGGTGTAACAGTGGCGCTGGCAGTGCTCAGATTTTAAGGTTAGGACTCTTTTGTCCCAAGTTATCTGTGGATTGTGTTTATGAGTCAATGGGAGGCCTAAAATCAGTTGAAATTGCAGAACATCGATTAAATCAAACTCAGTGTGTTCCTCATGAAGATTCTGACAGATCTTCTCTAGTGTTTCAGTTTGGAATTGAATGGGGCCTGAGGTTAACTCTCCCCATCCACTGCCCCTACTATTCCTGGTTTTTCTTTAAGCCAGGTTTCTATTCCCAGGGTCCATAAGAATTTAGTGTTAATAAAATTTCCAGTGGCTCCAGAATCAATTAGGGCTTCCACCCACCATTGGTTACCGGATACCGAGTGTGAGATTGCTGGAATGGACAAAAGGTGAAAAGAGGAGCAAGAAGGGTTGCTAGAGGCTGAACTAGAAGACATATTCAATAGGTTGACCTCATCACCTACCGCGTTGATTTGTTTTCCGACTCCTCGGTCATGACCACTGAAGCAGCTGAATAACCAGTCTTAATGAATTTTGCTTTTGTTGGTCTTCTATGACACTCTCTAATGAAATACCCTGATTTGCCACAGTGTAGGCATTGATTCAGTTTTCTTAATTTGTCTTTTTCTTCTTTGGACAAAGGTCCTTTAATTCCCCCTATTTGCATGGGTTCTCAATTATCAATGACTCTAGGGTCTCAGTTTAAATTTTTTCCCAGATTACCACTACCTTCCCTTTTAGAAGTTTTCCTTTCTATGACTTCCTCTCTAGTAACCGATGCTTTAATCTTACTACTAGATCAATGAACTCTACTATGTCATCAGGTGGGACTACTATTTGAGACAAGGGATCTTTTAACTCCTCTGGGAGTCCCCTATAACAGATCGAAATTCCTTCATTCTCTGGCCAATTGGTCCCCACCCACCAGACGATTAAATGTAGAAATGTAATGGAGCAACTCAGAAGAACCTTGCCAAAGACTCAATAGCGCATTATCTACTGCCTGAATAAAAGTATGGTGTGCAAATAACTTGCACTTGGCTTCCTTGAAATATCTAGAATTCTATAGCAGAGGATTGTCTTGTTCTACCAATGGTATTGACCATCTGGCAGTATCTCCTCCCAAATATGACAGAATAAAGGCAACTTTAGAGGCGTCATTGGGAAGTGCTGTCGCACGAGCCAAGAAATGCAAATGGCATTGGTTCATGAAAAGTTCAAATTTGGTATTATCTGCATGAAAGTGGTCAGGAGAACCTAAAGGTATTGAAATATTGAAAGTGGAGTCACAACATGAATTTGAGCAGTTCCCCCCTTGAGCTGAATCTGAGCCTACAGGTGTTCCCCCAGAGGCTTGAAAATTCGCTGGTTTCAATACAGGTGTTTCTTTGGAATTAATTGGTGGTGGGAGACTCCATGGGCTTCCTACTATGGAAGCACCTAACTGGGACTGTAAGATAGTAACTTCTTGACGAAGGGCTTGATTCTCTGCTTGAATTGTTGTTAACATAGCAGCAATATCCCTCAAGTAAATCTGCTGCAGTTCTATATATCGTCTGGGTGAATCGAGCACCTTGGGCTTTGCCTTCTGTCTGGTCAAGCAACTTAGACACTTACCTCATAAGATCAAGGATGTGGCTTCGCGGAGATGATAGGGACCCACTTCCTGTATCCAACTGACCTTACTTGTGAAATTATGTGCAACAAGCTGAGGGGTTGGGATCTGGGAAGAGGTTCTTGCTTCCCGGATGGGTGTTGCTTTTCTTGAGAGTAGCTGTTGAACTTAAACGTTAAACACAAGCAATGAATTATCTCTTCTAAACCTGTCGGCCCTCTCTCACTAGCATCAAGTAGTCACAATCTATCTGCAATACAGCTTGAATTTGTGCGCTGGTTCCTTTATCCTAATTAGTTTGTCTATTCTTAGTGGAAACTCGGGATTGAGCAACTGGGGCAAAGATATCCCTTCCAGAAGCTAGGGGAAGATTTAGTCCTCAATGTACATGTTGAATAAACACATAAGCATCTTATCATCTTACTATCCATCTTATTGGAGGTCAGACCTTCCTATGATGTGGTCTGTATCTTGTAATTAGTCTTTTATGCACACATAAATAAGTTTAAAATGTACGTTAGATTTATTCTTTTGATACTTGTGTTATTTCCTTTCTAGGTCCTGGCGTATTCCCCTGATGTGGAGACTATGGCTTGCTACTCTGATGCTGGGAAGGTGTTGGGACTCCGATGCTGTGAAGGAGTTGCGGTCCCAGTGCCATGAAGGCGGAGTTCAGGTAAGTGCTGGACCACTTCTTGGTTCAGCAATCACCAGGCAAAGAATGCTGCCAGCTATGGGCACAGTTTAAATACTGCTGTGCCCAAGTTAGCCGCCGAGTTTACCGCAGTCTCGCGGGAAGTCAATATCTCATGAGATCTCAGCAAAATACCAGCAAAAAGGTCAGAGAGCATGCTAACTGCTAGGCAAACACAGGCACAATTACGGTTCGCATGAACTTAGATAATTCAGGCATTTCTATACACATTATGATATTTAAATCTTATAGAAGTATGTGACTGAAATGGCACCTTGCAATATAAACAGTGTGAACAAGACTCAGGGGCTGAGACTTTAAAACTTGACTTTGAGGATGGGCACAGGATGGGAGGAGCTTGCGGGAAACAGTGGGGAGTCATTATTCTGCACCATGAGCTGGGGACCACCCTGACACTTTACTTCTTTATCTTGTTATGTCTCATCTCTCTTTTCTTCACCAATCACTAAATTCATACCATTTTCTCTTCCTCCCTTTTTTATTTCCACTTCTCTCTGATTACCTCTTCCACCTCTCTCCCATGCTCTACTCGTCTCTCTGCATCACTTGTCTTCAATTCTCACATCGCTTTACTTCACCTCACCTCTGCCTACCTCCCCTCCATCAAAACACCATTCTCTACCTTGTTTCTTGCACCTGCGTCTATTTCTCTAGTATCTGCCACTTTTTTATTACCTGTACCTTTGTGTCCATTCTCTTAACTACATCTCTCTCTCTCTCACCCCATCTCTGCCCATCACTTCTATTTTTAGCTTCCCATATCTCTCCTCCATTTCAACTGTTTCTACCTCACTTCTCTTTCTCCATTTCGCTATACCTCACCTCTCTTTGTCACAGAGCCCTAGATCTACATATTTAGGGGCCGATTCCGATCTCGGTCGGAGGCGCACCCAATACCATTCGGTCGGGAAAAAAGCCATGCGAAAGCCTGTTTCCCGACCGAACCGTACGCTGAGTCCGGCCGAGCGAGTACGATGCGAGTCGCCGACCGACTCGTCCGGGCGTCCCGACAACTCCGACCGACTCGCTCGGACTCGAACCGCTCCGACCGACTCGGTCGGACCCGGTCGCACCGCGCAATGGAGACGTTTCCCGGCCGGGTAAGTACGATGCGCGCCGCGAGCAGTCCGACCGAGCCGCGCACTCCGGCTCGTAAGAGCTGTCGGAGCCGTACTTTGGGGTCCGTGTCGGACCCCTGTACGCGTAGCCGCGAGGCGCACACAGGGGGACCCAAGGGTCCCCCCTACCTGTGCGTGTACGCCGCGAAGCGCTTCGCGGCGTACCCGCTGTAGGGGGCGCCCGGATCGGAATCGACCCTTAGGGGTCGATTCCGATTCGGGCCGGAAATTTCTCCGACCGAGCCGGACCCGGAGAGATTTCCGACCGAATCGGACCCGTGCAGTCCGACCGAACGAGTACGATGCGGCCGTATGTTATCGGACACGAGTCGGTCGGACTCCCATTGAACTCAATGGGAGCCGGTCGTACAACGCGTACGCGGGCTCCCATTGCCTCAATGGGTGCGAGGCGGACAAGGCGCCCCTACAGCGGGTGCGCCGCGAGCGCTCGCGGCGTACACGCACAGGTAGGGGGACCCTTGGGTCCCCCTGTGTGCGCTCGCGCGGCTACGCTGCACGGAGGTCCGACACGGACCCCAAAGTGCGGCTCCGACAGCTCTACGAGCCGGAGTGCGCGGCTCGGTCGGACTGCTCGCGCGCGCATCGTACTTACCCGGCCGGGAAACGTCTCCATTGCGCGGTGCGACCGGGTCCGACCGAGTCGGTCGGAGCGGTTCGAGTCCGAGCGAGTCGGTCGGAGTTGTCGGGACGCCCGGACGAGTCGGTCGGCGACTCGCATCGTACTCGCTCGGCCGGACTCCGCGTACGGTTCGGTCGGGAAACAGGCTTTCGCATGGCTTTTTTCCCGACCGAATGGTATTGGGTGCGCCTCCGACCGAGATCGGAATCGGCCCCTTAGTCTCTACCCCATCTCTCTCTACCTGTCTTCTGTGTCCTTCCATTTCCTTTACACAGAGCCAGGGGTTACTGTTAAGCCAAAGAACTATACACATGGTGAGAGGAGAGGAGTGGTAAAGAAGGGAAAAAGAATCCAGGAGAAAATTATCAGATTTCACACAGTACAATAGAGACAATCTTGTGGCTGTGAGAATGTGAGTTGTGAATGGGGATTTATTTTCTGATTAAGGATAACTAACAATTAAAGTTATAATTTCAAGCACTAAGGTCATACATCTTGTTTTATGCACTCGTCCCCTTGACATCAAGCCAAGCCACCCTTACGGTGCTTTTCCCACAATGACAGGAACATGCTGATAAGACACTGAGGGGCTTATCTATGAGACCGTTGCGTCAGTCTTGCACCATATAATGTGGTACAAGACCGAAGCAACACAAAAAGAGATTTATGAAGCCTCACAAGGCCACCTTGCATGGCCCTGAGTGGCTTCATAAATCTTGAGTAAAGCAATGCAGCGCAAATCGCTTCATTGCCTTATTCTGCGCCAGGGAGGCATTTCCATGAGTGTTCAATGGGTATTCCCTTGCAATTCCCATGGTTTTTGACGCATTCTAAATTTACCAGAACAGGTAAATCTGGGAATGTTCCAAAAAAGATACCCCTCCCCAGGTGAGGCGTAACAAGGAAAAATATCTTTATTTGTCCTCGTTAATTCCTCTTTCTAATGTGCTGCATTCTGCAGCACACATAGAAAGATAAATTTTCCTCCCAGGATTGTTTTGTGCAAGAAGTTGTCTCTTCCTGCATAAAAACAATCCTGTCTGCAACACTAGGCACCCTTGCACCATGGTGAAAGGGTGCCTGAGTTGGTGGTAGGCAGCAAAAATGGCACCAGAACAGGGACAAGGACAGGAATCCATCATATTCTTTTAAATGCTGCGCATTCCTGCCCTTTCTCTGTAACGCAGCGCAGCAAGGTGAGTGTGATGTGTCGCATTACTTTACCATAAATACATCCCTTAATTCCAAGTAAAATATTGTTGCAGGACCAAAAAAATAGGATGCAAGTACAAGAAGAAATAGATATGGGCAATGCTTGTGCAAGGAAGCTTTTTGTGCTCTTTCGCTGGAGGATGCCGTGAAGCCTGAGCTTTCAGCTGATTTTGTGGGCACAAATTTCTGGAAGTTTAAGTTATTATTTTAAATTGTTTAGCATCAGGGCTTGAAATTTAGAGAGTTGAGAATAGGGGTCCTAAAATTTGGTGTACTGAGACCCCAAAAATTTCTAAAATTTCCCTGTTTTATGGACATTTATAGTACTTAATAGAGAACATATGAATACAAGAATGTAAGAAATTATTGTTTATTGAGGAGCACCAACCGGTTTTGTGCCTGTAACAATGAAGTAAAACTCTTGCAGGAGTTTATTAATATTGCTATTGAATATTGTTATTCTGTGGGTAAACCATCGAATAAAAGTCTGATTTTCTGTTGCCCACAGTAAGGGCCCGATTCTGATGCGGGTTGGAAAAGCTTCCCGACCGAGGGCCTGATTCTGATGCGGTTAGGAAGGCCTCCTAACGGCATTTGCTCCTTCCAAATCGGATCGGGAACATGTCTTCCCGACCGAGGGCCCAATTCTGATGCGGTTAGGAACAAATGTTCCCATTGAAGTCAATGGGAGTTCAACCAAATCGTATCTGGAAGCATCCGGATGCATCCTACTCCGCCGGTCGGACTTTCCCGATCCGAGTGGGTCAGACACCATTTCCCAACCGATTCGGTCGGGAAGCTTTTCCAACCCGCATCAGAATCGGCCCCTTAGTGTTTACATCTGATTAATCAATGTATTTTGTCAGGTTTTCTGTTTTTTTCAATATGTAAACAAACATCTGATAGTGCCTATTTTTGCTTTGAGAGTGCAGATTAATACAGATAAAAGTATAATACATTGCACCAAATGTAATTTAGCTTACATGAAACCCGGCGGCCCCTGAGCAGAAAATGAGGGGCATATGTGCAAACCCCTATCGCCACGGGAACGTCACTTTTTGTGACGTTCCCGTGGCGATAGGACCTGCCTATGTACAAGGCAGCGTTAAGCCACTTAACGTGGCTTAACGCTGCCTTGTACATAAGGCACTCTTTCACGCTATGGTTAGCGTGAAAGGGCGTGCAGTGGGTGTTGCGGTGGGCGTTCCACCGCAACACCCATTGTATTGACGCTGCCCCTATGTACAAGGGTGGCGTACATAGGAGGCAGCGCCAAAATTAAGACCAGGAAAACCCTGGTCTTAAGTTAGCGAAACGAGGAGAAATGCATTATTTCTCCTCGTTCTTGCTTTTTCCATGTGTGCTGCCTTGTGCAGCACACATGGGAAAAGCAAAATGCCATGGTTTGTTTATGTATAGGAAGGTGTCCCTTCCAGTACATAAACAAACCTTTTAAAAAAATGCAATTCTGTCACTTTCATGTGTGCTGCATAAAGCAGCACACATGAAAGTGACAGAATTGCATTTAAGATTGTTTATGTGTAGCCAGTGGCTCCTTTGAAGACATTGAAATTACTGCCAACCTGGCAGAGAGCTATAAATATCATGGGTGGTATTTCACGAAATATTAGAGAAATGCCTATATCTACTGAGAAACTTCTAATATGAATACTATCCGGAAATTGTCGTTCACTGATTATCTCGTCAACAGCTTAATGTCCTTCCAAGCACAGCAGCTATGGGAACAGCCAATTTCTTTGCAGCATTAAAAAACAAAACAAACAAAAAAATACATCATCAGTAGCATGCGTCAGGTGTCTTTTCTTGAAGATAAACACAAGTTCGCTCGGAGATCACATTTGGATCCTAATACATACTTATCGCCAGTTTGCCAGATACTCCTACCTGGACTGTATTAACTCAGTTCATGAACCAACGCCTGAGCGGCCTGCCCACTCTACACCATAAATCTCGATGGCTGGGTAAGACCACCGACAAAATATGCAGATGGTATCTTCGAGAACAAGAATCATTACTCCATGGGATTTCTATCTGGCCTGCGCTACTTCTTGCTATAACAAGGGTGAAATCGGTCCTGAGTTGCTTGTGTTCTGGTTAAGGGAGGGCCTGGCCTGGCAGTTGGGGATGGACTGTTCCCATGAAGTACAGAGTCAAGACTGATTTGCAGAAGGCTGGGTCCAAACTGAGGTGGCATGGTGGGCGAAACGTGATGGATTGGGGCTCAGCCTGGATGATTGCCAGTGACTGAGATTAAATCAAGCATTCCATTCATCACTACTTTTTAGGTCTCGCCTAGGCAGCGCTGCGCTGTCTCTTCGAGACATGCTATATTCAAAGATATGTGCATAAAGCTATGCCCACTTTCGCCCATCTTTTTAATTGGCTCCTGTCCCTGTCCTTTGCAAATGGTGGCTTTTCATTGATCAATAGGCTTAGTGGTCCCTCCTTAGTAACACCTTGTCTCTTCTTGTAACCTCCCATGAGGACAGCCCCTGTTACATGTGTTGCTATTCCCTAGGTCTTAATTACAGCCTCAAGGGACTATTTTCTTAAAAGGCTTCAGGCAGGACACACACTTGGTCCTAAGCTAGGCTGGCAGTGCTTACTTCACTCACAAGAACATCTCACATTTATATGAGACTTTCTATTAATTTCCCTTCATCAGCTCCACACAGTGTAGAACCTAGCCAGAATTAATATAATAATTCTTTTGTCACATTTTAAAGCTACTAATTTTATATATGGACATAGCTAGTTGAATGTACTCGTGGTACTGTCTTGGATTCAATGCATTACGGGTAGGGTGGATTTACCATATCTTCTGCAGGGTGTAGAACCATATGTGGCCAAAATAGGTTCCCTTGGACCTCTTTTGGCCACTTATGGTACTGCACCCTGCAACACGTCTAGATAAAAAAAAATTGCCATTTATGCCAGTAACTCAAACTCCAACAAATGCAAGACCAATTGCCTTTCCAATGCAATAGGTCTTGAATGTGTTAAAGTTAGAGCTGTTGGTGTTGAAAATGACAATATATTTTACTTTTGCTTTTTTATACCATTGGCAATAGTGCAAAACAACTATAATAATTCCACTGCAAATAACAACAAAACTAAATGTTCTGCCCCCTTTTTTTAATTGGTTCCTGTCCCAGTACTTTGTAAATGGTGGCTTTTCAGAACACAAGCTATGTTCTCTGTAAGCCTATCAGTGGTTACTTTACTCATTAGCACATCTCACATTTATATGAGACCTTCTATTAATTTCCCTTCATCAGCTCCACACAGAGTAGAACCTAATCCGGAATTAATATAATAATTCTTTTGTCACATTTCAAAGCTACTAATTTTATATATGGACATAGCTAGTTGAATGTACTCATGGCACAGTCTTGCATGCAATGCATTATGGGTAGGGTGGATTTACCATATCTTCTGTAGGGTGCAGTACAATATGTGGCCAAAAGAGGTTCCCTGGGACCTCTTTTGGCCACATATGGTACTGTACCCGTCAACATGTCCAGATAAAAACAAAGGGGCATATTATCTAAAAAGTGCGCTAAACATCGCAAAGCGTTTTTAGCGAGCACTTTTTTATCGCCGGCTATCGTCGGAATAATTTGCCATGCTAACGCTGTATTAGCGACATTTAGCGCTATGGCGATAATTATTCCAGCCATAGCGGTGTTTTCCATGAAACATCGCTGGTTTTCCAGCGATGTTTCATGGAAAACGGCGATAACCTTGCTGATACGACCCTGTGGTCGTATCAGCATAATCCACCCCCCCCATGTTAGATATGGCTAACACCTGCTAATTGCAGGTGTTAAATAAATGGCGATGACCCCGGTTAGCGCGACTTTTCACGTCGCTAACTGGGGCCATGGCCACCTTGCTAATAGGCGATAAGCCTGTTAGCGGGTGTTTCCCAGGTTTGTTCGTCGGGAACGCCCACTTTGCATGTCATTAGCGATAAATATCGCTGACATGCAAAGCGGTAAAAACACGGGCGCTAATGCCAAAAACTGTCGCTAACTGCTGTTAGAGACAGTTTGCTGATAGGGCGATAAGAATATCGCCGCTTTAGCGGCAAAAAGTGCCGCTAAAGCGGCGATAGTGCCCTTGCTAATATGCCCCAAAATTTGCATTTATAATGCCAGTAACTCCAACTCCAACAAATGCAAGACCAATTGCATTTTGAATGCAATAGGTCTCTAATGTGTTAAAGTTAGAGCAGTTGGTTTTGAAAATGACAATGTTTTTTACTTTTGCAGTTTAATACCATTGGCAATATTGCAAAGCAAATATAATAATTCCACTGCAAATAACAACAAAACTAAACGTTTTGCCTGCTTTTTTTTTTTAATTGGCTCTTGTCCCTGTCCTTTGTAAATGGTGGCTTTTAAGAACACAAGGTATGTCCTCTGTAAGGCTGGCAGTGGTTACTTTACTCACCAGCACATCTCACATTTATATGAGACCTTCTATTAATTTCCCTTCATCAGCTCCACACAGAGTAGAACCTAATCCGGAATTAATGTAATAATTCTTTTGTCACATTTCAAAGCTACTAATTTTATATATGGACATAGCTAGTTGAATGTACTCGTGGTACTGTCTTCCATGCAATGCATTATGGGTAGGATGGATTTATCACGTCTTCTGCAGGGTGCAGTACCAAAAGTGGCCAAAAGAGGTCCCCTGGGACCCCTATTGGCCACATATGGTACTGCACACTGTAACATGGCTAGTTAAAAAACATTGGCATTATAAATGCCAATAACTCCAACTTTGCAGGGTGCAGTGCTATATGTGGCCAAAAGAGGTCCCATGGGACCTCTTTTGGCCACATATGGTACTGCACCCTGCAACATGGCTAGGTAAAAAAAGACATTGGCATTTAAAATACCAATAACTCCAACTCCAACAAATGCGAGACAGATTGCATTTTCTCTCGCATTTGAGCTGTTGGCATTGAAAATGACAGTGTTTTTTACTTATGCTTTTTTATACCATTGACAATAGTGCTACGCAAATATAATAATTCCATTGCAACTAAAAACAAAAATACATTTCCTACCCCACCTTTTTAATTGGCTCCTGTCCCTGTCCTTTGAAAATAGTGGTTTTTCATTGATCAATAGGCTTAACCTCCCATGAGAACACTCCCTGGTACGTGTGTTGTTGCTCCCTAAGATTTAATTACAGCCTCAAAGCACTGCTTTCTTACAGGGTTTACAGACGGGACATAAGCTTTGTCCTCTGTAAAGCTGGCGGTGGTTACTTTACTCAGTAGTACATCTCACATTTATATGAGACCTGTTAATTTCCCTTCATCAACTCCACACAAAGTAAAACCTAATCCGGAATTAATATAATAATTCTTTTGTCACCTATCAAAGCTACTAATTTTATATATGGACATAAATAGTTGAATGTACTCGTGGTACTGTCTTGAATGCAATGCATTATGGGTTGGTTGGATTTACCATATCTTCTGCAGGGTGCAGTACCATATGTGGCCAAAAGAGGTTCCCTGGGACCTCTTTTGACCACATATGGTACTGCACCCTGCAACATGTCTACATAAAAAAAATGCCATTTATAATTCCAGTAACTCCAACAAATGCAAGACCAATTGCATTTCCAATGCAATAGGTCTCGAATGTGTTAAAGTTAGAGCTGTTGGTGTTGAAAATGACAATGTTGTGGCTTTTTGCATTACAACTGTAAAGATCCATGTCAGTAGTACCCCAAGATTTAAATATATTGTGTTTTTCCTCATTTAATGAGACTTAATTTTTCAGTTATGAAGTGTGACAATTCAGGCTATTCTAGGCCACCCAAATCTATATGAAAGGCATGGGTGGCAAGAGTGATTCCTTTTTACCATACTTTGAATTATTAAACAAAATTGTTGTGCTTTTCTTAGAATTAGACCCCGCCACCATGTGGTGGACAGTCATTAGTGCCGGTGTTGGGAATTTAGTGCCGGTGACGAGCACCACCAGAAATCACCGACACAAATTATTCACTCGCAGTGGAGGCATTACAGCGTTTTCAACGTCTGTATACATGTTTTATATAAAGGTTTCAACTCCAAGAAGGTCATCCAACAGCTTTGTCTTCCTTTCTTTGCAATGGTTAGTATTATGTCCAGGGTTTTGATTTTGAATGTTCCCACACGTAATAGGCACTATGTCAAGAATGGATGATGTGTGTAAGTGAATTTAAAAAGTAATAGTTTCCTCTGTGAAGTCTGAGTATAATGTGACAACTGCATGGCAGTTTAAATTAGCTATCTTCTGCGGAACTAAAAAAAAAACTTGTCCAAAGGTAAAGAGGATACAACAAGGCTACTGCAATCATCACCCGGCACATGGTTCTATTACCTACCTCAAAACGTATACTATGGGGTATATGTACAAGGGAAGTGGCGGAGTGAGGCGTTAGCCTTCTTGGCTTAATGCCTCACTCTGCCACTTCAGAAACGCAGAGCTGCACCATATTGACAAGAATATGGTGCAGCCCTGCGTTTCCTCCTGCGCTGGCGCTACGCTTTACAGCCTAGCACCAACGTAGGCACCCTTGCACCATAGTGCAAGGGTGTCTGCATGCAGGGGAAGATTGTTTATGTGCAGGAAGGTCCCCCTTCCTGCACATAAACAATCTGTAAATGCAGCGTTGTAACTTCTATGTGTCCTGCTTAGTGCAGCACACACAGAAGTTGCAAAACGGCATTTATAAAAAATGATTGTTTATAAGCAGGAAGGGGGACCTTCCTGTACCTAAACAATCATTGGCCTTTTGCTGTTTTCATGTGTGCTGCACAACGCAGCACACATGAAAATAGCAAAAACGAGGAGAAATAAAACATTTCTCCTCGTTGTGCCAGGGGGTATTCAGTAAAAATATCGAGTTGAAAATGTCGACTTACACTAATTTCGAGTTTTAAATATAGTTACGTCGAATTAGCGACAGCAAGAATATTGTGGTCAAGAATATCGACTTTAAGGTAAGAAATATCGATTTCAAAAATATGGAAGTTATTAATATTGTTTGTGTAAATATAGTTGTTTGAAATATTGATTTTTTAATCAGTGTTATGTATTTTAGTGTATGTTTTAAATGTATGTGATGTATTATTTTTGTGTATTATTTAGGTATTTTTATATACGTGTTAAACTTCTAGTAGTTATTAATTTTATTTTAATTAAATTTTGTGTTTTTTAGTTCTGTAGCGGGTTGTGGGTTTATAGGGGAATAGGGTGGGAAGTAAAGCAATTATAATAAATTAATGAATTATTTTTATTTATTAATATTTATTTAATTGAGATTTTATGATAATAATTGTGTTTTTAATTTTTCTGGGTAAATTGTAGGTGTGGGTTGTGGGGTTCATATGGGTAAAGGGTTGGAAGTAATTTATTTGTAATTAATTATTAATTAGTTGTTAATATTAATTAATACATTAATTAATTGTGGCAATTGTGTAATTAGGTTTAGGTGTGTGTTGTGGGGTTTATAGGGGTAAAGGGTGGGAAGTAATTTATTTTTAATTAACTAATATTTATTTGTTAATTAATATTAATTAATTCATCGACAATTAAATATGGAAATTGTGTAATTAATTTTAGTTGTGCGTTGTAGGCTTTTTAGGGGTACAGGGTGGGAAGTAATTTATTTGTAATTAATTAATAATTACTTGATAAATAATAATTAATTGATCATTAATTAGGGTAACCGTTGAATTTTTTTGTGTTTGGGTTTTGGGATTATAGGGGTGAAGGGTGGGGAGTAAATTAATTTTACCTACATTATTATTAGTTGTTAAATACTATTAGTTATTTAATTTACATTTTTTTAATTGTGTAATTTTTTTACAGTATAATTTTAGGTGTGGGTTGTGGGGATTATAGGTGTAAAGGGTGGTAAGTTAATTACATTTTATGTGTTTTAATTTGTTTTTTAATAAATAATATTTGTTTAATTGATAATTAATTATGTTAAATATGCAAAAAGAATTTGATGTGGTTTGTGAGTTGTGTGGTGTTATAGGCTAGGACATAAATAGATTAAATTTATGTAACATTGAATGTTTTTGTTAATAAATAATTTCTAAATAAAAATATTTATTTGTTTCAAAATTATTATTTTATTTTATATAATATTTGTAGGTATTTGTGATATGTATTTAACATTATAATAATGTTTTAATTTTTTTTTATTATTAAATATATTTTTATTTTTTTCATATTTTTATGCTTACTTTAAATAAATATTTTTATTCTGTTGATGATATTTTGTTTGTTTTTAATTTTGAACTGACTGGAGTGAGAGTAGTAAATTTTACCCCTCCGCATTCCAACACTTTCCCTATTGATGCACTGACTGGAGTGGGAATAGTAAATTTTATCCCTCCGCTTTCCAACACTTTCCCTACTGTTGCACTCACTGGAGTGGGAATAGTAAATTTTACCCCTGCGCTATCCAACACTTTCCCTATTGTTGGACTCACTGGAGTGGAAATAGTAATTTTTACCCCTCCGTTATCCAACACTTTCCTTACTGTTGCACTCACTGGAGTGGGAATAGTAATCTTTACCCCTCCGCTATCCAACACTTTCCCTACTGTTCACTCATTGGAGTGGGAATAGTAATTTTTACCCCTCTGCTATCCAATACTTTCCCTACTGTTGCAATCACTGGAGTGGAAATAGTAAATTTTATCCCACCGCTATCCAACACTTTTCCTACTGTTGTACCGACTGGAGTGGGAATAGTAACTTTTACCCCTCTGCCATCCAACACTTTCTCTACTGTTGCACTCATTGGAGTGGGAATAGTAATTTTTACCCCTCCGCTATCCAACACTTTCCCTACTGTTGCAATGACTGGAATGGGAATAGTACATTTTATCCCAGCTATCCAACACTTTCCCTACTGTTGCACTCACTGGAGTAGGAATTGTAAATGTTATCCCTCCGCTATCCAACACTTTCCCTACTGTTGCACTCACTGAAGTGGGAATAGTAAATGTTATCCCTCCGCTATCCAACACTTTCCCTACTATTGTACTGACTGGAGTGGGAATACTAAATATTATCCCTCCGCTATCCAACACTTTCCCTACTGTTGCACTCACTGGAGTGGGAATAGTAATTTTTACCCCTCTGCTATCCAACACGTTCCCTACTGTTGCACTCACTGGAGTGGCAATAGTAAATATTATCCCTCCGCTCTCCAACACTTTCCCCACTGTTGCACTGACTGGAGTGGGAATAGTAATTTTTACCCCTCCACTATCCAACACTTTTTCTACTGTTGCACTCATTGGAGTGGGAATAGTAATATTTACCCCTCCGCTATCCAACACTTACCCTACTGTTGCACTGGCTGGAGTGAAAAATGTAAGTAAGAAGCCGTGGAGGATGGGCCAGCACTGCAATCCAATGAGATAAGACCCATTTGGAATTAAAGACCAGCCCCCAGGTGTAATACCATAGCTGAAATGAAGCGGGCACTGAGGAAACCGTTTGGCTGAAACGCGTCTGCCCAGCGTTTCATGGACAGAGCAACATTGCGAGATGCGCCTGTAATTAGAATTAAAAATTCACCCTTTTCACCGAGCAAGTGTCGGACCCGTTCTGTGTAGTGGTATTGGACATTATATATATATATATATATATATATATATATATATATATATATATATATATATATATATATATATATATATATTTAGTTATATAATTCACTCAGAACTTTATTTGACAGAAGGATGACAGTAAAAATATTAGTGCAATTAAAGAATGAACAAGTGCACACCTGTTTCTTCAACTTATTCCATCGTCCAGTTTAAACATTGTTTGAATTATTGCGTGCAGCTCGGAGACGTGGTCTGCCCAAGTACCACTCACTTGAAACAAAACATGAAATGGAGCGTGATTTCGCTCCAACTCCGAACGCACAGCATGCTCCACAGTATCATAACCAAAATACTCCAAATTCATCCACGTTTTAATCAATTTTATTCCATGTACTCAAAGATTTCATCAAGGTCATCACTTTATTATCCTGTCACATGTGGTGCACTTATGTAGTCAAACATTTCTAATGCAGCAGATATGCCAATCCAGGCCTTTTTCTGGAGCATGACGATTACTTAAAACATCCTTAACAGTTGGTTCCATTTACCCAATGCATTTCGGGCTCTTGTTAGCCCTTCTTCAGGGGTTCACTGTAAGTGTTAAAACATTGGCATTAGATTATGATTTCAGACCTCTATAAAACAATTAATTAAATACATTCAGCAATTCATACTGTGTTCTTAAACTCGCCCCGTAACCAACGTTTTTCCCTCTAAATGCGCTACCATACGCGCAAAATATACCCAGAGAAACCTCTCCCCATCTTCATTGCTCTTCTGTGTATTATTCCCGTATTCTTGTTAAAAACATCCAATGCGTTTTCCCATCTGTTAACGCTGAACTCTCCTCAAAGTAAAACAGTGCCCATAAACAAAAAACTCTGTGAACATTCTCCCATACCTTCATTATATGGCATACTAGTCTCCTTCCCTGCGTGTTCTTTCCTTCCACAAAGCAGCCTACTGCTTGTTTTTACCATTACCCATTTCAACTGTGGTGACGTGACTCCACCCCTCCCCACAAACCAATCATATTATTGAAGCTGTTCACTACGATGACCCTCTTTACTACTGGTCCCATAAAGCATTGCTTCGAACACCGCATTACTATCCACCGGATTACTGGCAATTGCTCTAACCCACTCTCTATTAGCGAGACTTCCCCTGATTGTATCTTCAAATACCCCGCCCACCCTCAGATGTTTATCCAATGTTGTTTATGAATTGTTACAGTTCCGATTTTCAAACCGTGAGAATAAAAACCGTATGTACATATTGTTAATAAAGTATTTCAACACTTGTATGTTTGTGCTAGGTCCGTCTCAAATCCATCCATTGTAGTTTTGAACAAGGTTATCCAACCTCCACTCTTCGGATGATGAGTTTTTATCGACGCACATGTGACCGTTGTTCTTTATATCCTTTATCACTTTGCCACAGTACTCCTCGGGTGCAACTTGCTAAAAGGGCAGTCAATTAATGCAATTAAAGAATGAACAAGTGCACACCTGTTTCTTCAACTTATTCCATCGTCCAGTTTAAACATTGTTTGAATTATTGCGTTCAGCTCGGAGACGTGGTCTGCCCAAGTAACACTCACTTGAAACAAAACATGAAATGGAGCGTGATTTCGCTCCAACTCTGAACGCACAGCATGCTCCACGGTATCATAACCAAAATACTCCAAATTCATCCACGTTTTAATCAATTTTATTCCATGTACTCAAAGATTTCATCAAGGTCATCACTTTTTTATCCTGTCACATGTGGTGCACTTATGTAGTAAAACATTTCTAATGCAGCAGATATGCCCCTTCCTAATAGCGAGTCGCAAACGCTATTTTGCGAGTAACCGATTTGCAAAATAGCGTTTGTACATGCCAGGACCTATTTTTGCAGTCGCAAATGGGCTGATTTCCCATTTGTGACCGCAAAAAACGGTTGTACATCTGGCCCTAAATCCTTTCATTCAATTCAACGGTTGCCTTGAAGAAAGAAGTGAAGTCTTTACTCATGAGCAAACTTTTGCCCTAGTTCCATGGATTTCTGCCCCCCGTTCCCCATTTGTCCTCTTCCACTATTCACAAGACAAATGCTTGCTGTCATTGTTTTTAATTATTGTTTTATGCTCTTATGTTTGCATCCATTTGAATCGGAGAACATTATCTATTTCCACTGCCTCTGTCATGTGTAAAGCGCTCTGATACCCACATGGGTCTTGTTCGTGCTATATAAAACATTCTAAATAAATAAATACATTTAAAAAAAAAGAAAAAAATGTCTGATGGTTAAAGCAAATTCGATGTGTTTTGCTGTGATGTTTTGTGCTATACTGTGCAATTCCATGATGTGCTGTGAGATGATTGTAGGAAAAGGCCCCTTTTTGCATGGTTGCCCCCACTTTTTGCCTAAATGTTGATGTACTTCAACCTAGTGTGCCCTGGGCTCCTGCCAAACCGGTACCTAGGACCCAGGTTCTTTGCCTAAACTGTACTGTTTCAAAACCCAATTGGCAACTCTCTGGCCACATGTAAGCCCCTTGTAAAAGGTACCCTTGGTACCAAGGGCACCGTGACCAGGGAAGGCCTTTATTGTGCCACCCTTAGAGGCCCTATACCTTTACACACACACTGACTTTGAAAGCTGCGTGTTTTGGTGCAGAACAATGTGAAGAGTCGAAATGGCACACTTCCCTGTGTGAAATGCCTACAACCCACTGCCCTGGCATAGGTATGCCACCCCTCTAGCTGGGTGCACTATACCAGTGGTGAGGGTACAGGTGCATGAACCCTGTACACCTACAGTGTCTAAGTCAATTCTTAGACATTGTAAGTGCAGTAACGCCATAAAGAGTATATGTATGGGAGTTTGTCATTACGAACTCCACAGCACCATAATGGCTTTACTGAAAACTGGGAAGTTTGGTATCAAACTTCTAAGCACACTAAATCCACACTGATGCCATTGTGGGATATAATGAAAAATGCACACAGAGGGCATCTTAGAAATGCCCCCTGAAAAATGACCTAACACTAGTGTCCTGGCTGAGTGGCTGCTTGCCAGCTGCCACCACCAGACATGATTCTGGACCCCTGTGTCGAGAGCCTACTGCTCTCGGGGTCCTGAAACAAAGCACATCCTGGGACAAGGTGCCAAGCCTCCTGCCCCAGGATGGGCAGGTTCCACGAAGGGAAGCTTCAAAGGCCTGAAGCCTTTGTGAGCTACCCCTGCCATTTGCTGCACCAAACAACTAGCCCCTACCAGTTCTGACCCCCACTTTGGGAGGGACAATCGGTGGGAAAACCAACCCTCAGGAAGGAGAGGTGAGGTGAGGTGAAGCACAACTCTCAGTCTCCACCATTATGCAGATGGGGGGACCCAACCAACCAGAGTGAGGCTCATGCCCCCCTCCCACTGGAGGGTGGCATAATAGGGGGTGTACCCCTCAAGGGAGGGACCCATTAGTGCCGACCTGTACCTACCTGTAACACCCCTACATTTTGCATTTAGGGACAACCCTGAACCTTGCCTCCTTAGGCCAGAGCCAACAAGAAGAAGCCCAAAGAAGAAGGACCAAACAGCAGCGCTTACAGGAGAAGAGGAGGACACCCACAGACTTGGCCCCAGCCCTACCGGCCTGTCCCGACCTCAGACTCCTCCAGCAGAACCTCAGTGTGTCCCGCAGCAAGCAGCCCTCAAAAACCATGAGAACCTGCACTGCCTTCGCAATCCTAAAAGACTTTGTCTTCCGTGAGCATCGGACTTGCTCAAAACCGGCTCTGACTCCGGCCAACTCCGTGAATCTCCACCACTCCGCGCCCGGCGCCCGAGCCCGAGTGATCCAATACCTAAAAGAGGTCCCCCCGGCAATCCTAGCCTGGATCCCAGTGATCCCTGAATCACTACAAGCTCCTAAACCCAGTCTGCAGCCCTCATCTGGAAGGTTCCCTCCGACCACAACCGAAGTCGACATCCTGACCGACTCTCTAACCGAAGCGCTCCAAGAAGACCAACCGCGACCGTCCGACCTACTCCTTTAATGAACGCTGCTGTCACAAGCCATTAACTCCCAAAGACCCCATTTGCCTTGAGTTGTTTACCGCCTCCCAGGAACCCTGACCAAATCTGCAGCCGAGTACAAGACCGACGGTCTCCACCGAGAAACCTTGGGAACCCCAACGACCGCATCCTACACCCGGCCTCCTCTGTGCCACTGGTGGTGTAGTTCTTGTGCTGGCCATTGGACCCTACAGTGCTGACCTTGACTTCAGGAGCTTTTGTTTTACCAACTTGGTGGCCTACTCATCCGCAGTCCCCAAACCCTGTGATTAGCCCATTGGCTAACTTGTGGTCCCTGCACTCTGCAACCAGCTGCCTCTGTGCTGCTGGCGGTGCGACTCGAGTGCCCATCTGACCGAATCCTACTGACGGACCCGTAACCCTAGTTTTGTTCTCCCAGGACTAAGTGTGTATCGTGAGTAATACTGCAAAACTGTAACTATATTGCAAAACACATTACCTTCTTTTCCTTCCTCCTAGGAAATGTACCAGCGTGGTATCTAGAGATACCTTGCTGTGTAAGAAAAAGTAGCGTACAAAGTAACTCCAACTGTTTTATGAACAAATGACTTACCTGTAAATAATCCAATTGTATTCAACTCCATTCAAACTGTATTCCACTGCATTATTCTTGCAAAGTATTATTATACTTACCTATACCAAGCCTGGCTTGGTTCTAGAAAATAAAATACAAACAAATAATATTTTTATACAAACAAATTAGTCTGAATTCAAGTCTTTGAGTGTGTGACATTATTTTTTGCCTGAGTGTGTACAACAAATGCTTCGCACTACCCTCTGATAAGCCTTACTGCTCGCAGACACTACCACAAATAGAGAGTAAGGTGTTATCTACTTTTACCTCTGCCTACCTTTGGGGATCCACTGGACTCTGTGCAGACTATACCTTACTTTGGTATAGTATATATAGAGTCAGCTTCCTACATTTGTGGATCAGTGGTTGGATATACAACTTTGCATTTGTTGGACTGACTTGGTCAACGCCTGATCACACCACAGAACTTTTAAATTGTCTTTAGAATTTTGATTTTTAAATTGACACATTTTTCCAAATTACTAAAAGTCTTGTTATGGCCTTGGTTAAGTCCCTTAAGAATTGTTTTAGAAAAATAAAAACTCACTTTAGTTAGGGATAAGAGGGTTAGAAACATTTGTGTAGAATGTCTTTTAACAAGAACCCAGCTATGAATGAAAATATAACAAACGACATAGAGAACATAGTTGAGGAGCTTGACCTCACACCTTATCTCCATTTAGCATTTAAGGAGTTATGGTCTCTATGTAAACTTAAACACATTACCTTGGGGTCCCATCCCTCCAAACAAAGGCTCCAGGAGCTGTTGGCAGGGTATGCTAAGGACCACCCCTCTGAACAAGGTGAAGACCTCTCAGATGGGGAAGAGGATGGAGGGGATGAGTATAACTTCCAACCCCCCTCACATCCTAGGGAGAACAGGGTCCCTGTGCCCCTGACTCCAAGAATACAGCTCGCTGTACCTAGGTCCCAGACAGGTGGATCAGGTACTTCTGAGTCCATTGAGGACAGCTTCAATGAGGAAACCCACCTCTTAGTGAGGTTGACCCAAAGATTAGCTCTAGAGACCAGACTCCTGGCTTTGGAAAAAGAAAGAGCAGCGATGGGCTTAGCTCCCATCAATGGTGGCAGCAACTTAATAAATAGGGACAGAAACAATCTTATGATCCCAAAATCCCCAAAGGGATTGTACCGAAATTTGAGGAAGGTGATGACATCACCAAATGGTTCATAGCTTTTGAGAGGGCTTGTGAAATGAGGAAAGGGAGGAAGTCAACTGGGGGGCACTCCTTTGGAAACTGTTCACTAATAACTGCAGGGACAGACTCCTGACCCTTACATGGGCAGATGCTGGGTCTTATGACCTCATGAAGAACACTCTGATTAAGGGCTTTGGACTCACAACTGAGGAATATAGGATTAGATTCAGGCGGGCTCACAAAACCCAAAACTAATCCTGAATTGACTTAGTAGATTACTCTGTTAAGGCAGTAAATGGACAATTGACTGGAAACAATGTGCATGATTTCAATGGACTTTACAATCTTTTTATGAAAGAACATATTTTGAGAAACTGCACTAATGAGAAGTTGAATCAACATCTGGCAGACCTAGGTCTTATTTCTCCCCAAGAATTGGGAAAGAAGGCAGACTACTGGGTCAAGACTAGGGTAACCAAAACAACCACTGGGGGTGACCAAAAGAAAGGGGTTACAAAACCTCCCCAGGGGAAAGGAGGTGAGAACCCCAAAGACAAAAAGACAGAGGGCCCGATTCTGATGCGGGTTGGAAAAGCTTCCCGACCAAATCGGTTGGGAAATGGTTTCTGACCCACTCGGATCGGGAAAGTCCGACCGGCGGAGTAGGATGCATCCGGATGCTTCCAGATACGATTTGGTTGAACTCCCATTGACTTCAATGGGAACATTTGTTCCTAACCGCATCAGAATTGGGCCCTCGGTCGGGAAGACACGTTCCCGATCCGATTTGGAAGGAGCAAATGCCGTTAGGAGGCCTTCCTAACCGCATCAGAATCAGGCCCTCGGTCGGGAAGCTTTTCCAACCCGCATCAGAATCGGGCCCAGAGTCTTCACAAGGGCCCCAAAAACCTGATCAGGGGGGTGGGTCTCAAAACTCTTCGCAGTCCAATGGTAGGTACAAAGGGAAGAACTTTGATCCCCAGAAGGCCTGGTGTTTCAACTGTAAGAAGTTGTGACACTAAACTGGAGATGCTTCTTGTCTTAATAAGAAGCCCCCTTGTCCTCCTCCAGTTAGTACAGGTGTAGCTCATCTCCAGATGGGATCAACAGTGTGCCCAGAGCAAATCAGGGTTCACACTGAAGCAGTTCTAATCACTGAGTGTGAAGTTGAGTTTGCCACTTTAGAAATATTTACAATACCCCTGGATAAATGGGACTAGAATAGAAGCCCTGAGAGATAAATGTGCAAGTGTCACTATGGTGAGAAACACACTGGTTTCCCCAGAGCAACACCTGATTGGAAAATATTATCCAGACACCAACGCTGACAGTGTTACTACTAACCATGCCATGGCTATGGTGACATTAGACTGGGGGGCGTGGGGTTACTGGCCAGAAACAGGTAGTGGTCTCTCCAAAACTTCCAGCTTGGAAACAACCCAAATTGAAAAACCAATCAAGCAATGCTGGATATCCCTGAGATTGTGTGCGTCAAAACTCGAGCACAGAGCCGAAAGCAGGGTGAAAAAGAAGTGTTGGAGCCTGACAGTATGGCCCAGCCTTCCAAGAGAAAAGGTAGGAAGACTGGGAAACAGGCTTCTGAAGCACCAAAAACTCAGGATCCCTCTCTTTAGGGAGAGGACTTGGAAGCCCCAGAGGGAACTGAGCCCATGGAACTTGACCCTTACAACGTTAAGCTCTTCGGCCCAGGGGGACCCTCTAGGGAACAGCTGCGCCTTGGGCAGCAGACCTGTCCAACTCTTGCAAGCCTGAGGCAGCAAGCTGCTGCACAGGAAAAGGGAGATGTCAGTGGTACCCACAGAGCCTATTGGGAGGAGGGACTCCTGTATACTGAGGCCAGAGACCCCAACCCTGGTGCCATTAGGAGAGTTTTACTGCCTCAAATGTACAGAGAGTTTTAACTCACTTTGGCTCATGACATCCCCCTAGCTGGGCATCTTGGCCAGACCAAGATGTGGGAAAGACTAGTTAGCCACTTTTACTGGCCCCAGATGTCCCAGAACGTAAAGGAGTCTGTCAGCTCCTGTGTCACCTGTCAAGCCAGTTGCAAAACAGGTGGACACCCAAAGGCCCCCTTAATTCCATTACCAGTGGTTGGGGCTCCCTTTGAAAGGGTAGGTGTGGACATAGTGGGTCCACTTGAACATCCCACAGCATCAGGAAACAAATTCATACTGGTGTAGTGGATCATGCAACTAGGTATCCTGAAGCAGTTCCCCTTAGGACTACTACAGCTTCTGCAATAGCCTAGGCCCTCATTGGTGTCTTCACCAGGATGGGGTTTGCTAAGGAGGTGGTGTCAGACCGAGGGTCAAACTTCATGTCTGCATACCTCAAACACATGTGGAAAGAGTGTGGAGTGCAGTACAAGTTTACTACACCCTCTCACCCACAAACCGATGGTCTTGTTGAAAAGTTCAACATGACATTGAAGGGCATGATCATGGAGCTCCCGGAAAAACTCAAAAGGAGATGGGATGTCCTCCTACCATGTTTGCTTACCGCCTACAGGGAGGTGCTTCAGATGGGAGTGGAGTTTTCCCCCTTTGAACTTCTGTTTGGCCACCCTGACAGGGTACCACTCTGTCTTGTTAAAGAGGGTTGGGAGAAGCCTATCCAAGAACCCAAACAGGATATTGCGGACTTTGTACTAGGCCTAAGGTCCAGAATGGCAGAGTACATGGAAAAAGCTTCCAAAAATTTTGAGGCCAGCCAGGAGCTCCAAAAGCACTGGTATGACCAAAAAGCTGAACTGGTGTAATTCCAACCAGGGCAAAAGGCGTGGGTTCTGAAGCCTGTGGTACCAAGAGCCCTCCAGGACAAATTGAGTGGCCCTTACCCCATCTTAGAAAAGAAAAGTGAGGTCACCTACTTAGTAGACCTGGGCACAAGCAGGACCCCCAAAAGGGAGATCCATGTGAACTGCCTTAAGCTTTTCCATGACAGGGCTGACATAACCATGCTGATGGTTACTGATGATCAGGAGACAGAGAGTGAACCTCTCCCTGACCTCCTCTCTTACAGCCCCAAAGATTGGTCAGTGGATGGGGCTGTCTATTCAGATACCCTCACTTCCTAACAGCAGGCTGACTGTAAGCAAGTCTTGCAGCAGTATGCTAAGCTCTTCTCTTTGACCCCTGGTCAGACAAACTGGTGTACCCATGATATGGACACTGGGGACAGTGTACCTGTCAAAAACAAAATCCATCGACAGTCTGATCAAGTTAAGGAGAGCATCAGAGCTGAAGTCAGCAAGATGCTGGAGTTAGGGGTTATTGAACCCTCTGAGAGCCCCTGGGCTAGCCCAGTGGTTCTAGTCCCCAAACCTCATCCACAGGGTGGAAAGAGAGAAATTAGGTTCTGTGTGGACTATAATGGTCTCAACTCTGTCACCAAGACAGATGCTCACCCTATCCCAAGATCTGAATAATTGATAGATAAATTGGGTGCAGCCAGATTTCTAAGTACCTTTGACTTAACTTCAGGGTACTGGCAGATTGGCATGGCCCCAGAGCCAAAGAGAAAACCGCATTCTCCACACCTGATGGGCATTATCACTTTACTGTTATGCCCTTTGGTTTAAAGAATGCCCCTGCCACCTTCCAAAGGTTGGTGAACCAAGTCTTTGCTGGGTTTGAGGCCTTTAGTGCAGCATATCTTGATGATATTGATGTTTTAGCTCCACCTGGCAGGATCACCTGATCCACCTGGGGAAGGTTTTAAACACCCTGCAAACTGCAGGCCTAACTATCAAGGCATCAAAATTCCAGACAGGGCAGGGAACAGTTGTAAACTTGGGCCATCTTGTTGGTGGAGGCCAAGTGCAACCTTTACAACCCAAGATCCAGGCCATCCTGGACTGGGAAGCTCAAACAACCAAGACTCAAGTCAGGGCATTCCTTGGCTTGACTTGATACAACAGGAGGTTTGTGAAAGGGTATGGATCCATTGTGACACCCCTCACAGAACTCACCTCCAAGAATATGCCCAAAAAAGTAAACTGGACAGTTAGCTGTCAAGAGGCTTTTGACACCCTGAAAGAGGTAATGTGCTCAGCACTAATTCTCAAATCTCCTGACTATACCAAGCAGTTCATTGTGCAGACTGATGCCTCTGAGCTAGGGATACGAGCGGTCCTATCCCAGACCAATGATGAAGGCCAAGACCAACCTGTTGCTTTTATAAGTAAAAGGTTACTCCCCAGGGAGCAGTGTTGGAGTGCCATTGAGAGGGAGGCCCTTGCTGTGGTTTGGTCCCTGAAGAAGTTGAGACAATACTAGTTTGGTACTTATTTCACGGTTCAAACTGAACTCAGACCTCTCAAATGGCTAATGCAAATGAAAGGTGATAGCCCTAAACTTTTGAGGTGGTCCATCTCCCTACAGGAAATGGACTTTACAGTGGAACATAGACCCGGGACTGCCCATGCTAATGCAGATGGACTTTCCAGGTTCTTCCACTTAGACAATGAAGACTCTCTAGGGAAAGGTGTCTCATCTGCTTTAATTTGGGGGGGTTGTTTAGGATTGTGCCCCTTTTTGCATGGTTGCCCCCACTTTTTGCCTAAAGGTTGATGTACTTCGACTGAGTGTGCCCTGGGCTCCTGCCAAACAGGTACCTATGGCCTATGTTCTTTCCCAAAACTTGCTGCAGGGATTCTGCACATACACAGAACTATGTGCAGGATTATGGGACCTTGGTGTATAGGGGCTGAGCCTTCTTACCGCCTCAGTACCCACGAGCCCAGGACCGACAAGCTATAGTGTCTCACTCGCTCTCCTACACAAACACGGAGAAGCAAATGATTAGACAACCCAGAACACAACACTCCCGGATTTCTCAGGAATCGCGGTAACAAGACACACCTTTTCGCTCACACTCTTGTACCTGTCCACAATAAGATTTAACTGAGACACGAATATAGTTCAAAATGTTTATTTTAACTAACGTGCTCTAACATGCAGTATACGTGCCACAACAAGCAGAAAAATGCTTAACAGTAATACAGTTAGCATTGCAGCCGGTGCATACATTATGAAGGGAGATGTCATCTTATAAAGACAATGGAGAAAGGACTATAGTGCCTAACCTCCCTCCCCTTGGAAAGAAGAAGTATTATTATATGTTAGAAGATCTCTGGGCTTTGTCA
>CAWUFW010024302.1:0-62736 GCA_963921515.1 Calotriton arnoldi | reverse complement strand
CCACACACCCTCACCTGCACACCAACACACACATCACCCACTATCACCACCCATCACCATGCCCCCCAAGAAGAATCCCAAGTTCCTAGATAGTGAATTGGAAGTCATGGTAGACGAGATCCTCAGGGTGGAGCCACAGCTGTTTGGCACTCTGGTCCAACAGACCCCCATGTCGCAGAAAACCAAGATGTGGGAGAGGATCATCAACAGGGTGAACGCCCAATCACCATGTCGGCGCACAAAGACCGACATCCAGAACAGGTGGTATGACGTGCGCAGGAGGGTCCGGGAGCTGCTCAAGAAAAGACTACCACCTGAGCCAATACACCGGCAGTGGCCCTCCTGCCAAGCCAGTATACCTCAGGCCCTGGGAGGAGAAGGTGCGGGCCATCCTTCCGCCAGTGAGCGTATATGGACTAGAGGACATCCCAGAGCCTGGTGAGTACACAACAAATGTACACAATAAACTGCCACAAAACACACACATCACTGTCAAGGGAGAGTCAAACCATGCACTCATAGCAATTACACAGCAACTAGAACAGAATCATCCCAAAATGTGTATGTCAGTCAGATAAACACAACACATGCCATCAAAAAAGTCACATCCAACTGTGCCAACACATGTACAAACACAACCACAACTACAGCTAGGCAGTGGCACAAATAGAACTAACACACACATCCACACATGTAGCCACCACAACAACACCAACACACAGTGAAGACCACTCAAAGGAAGGAATTCTGTGTATGCTGGCCAAGTCAGTGTAGCCAATAGCATCATGGGAGTCGCACTCACACATATTGCCCCCCCCCACAACTGTCCCATCAACACCACCCTGAACCATGCTCACATCACAGGGAGTGGAGAAGGACTCACAAGATGGCTGACACTGGCTACTGCTGTGGGGAGCACAAGGCTCTGCTGCCAACTGTGCACCAACAAACAGCAGGACACCACTGACTGACATCCTGAGAGACAACTTACACTCCCTGCAATGCAAGCACGTTCCATGGTGGGATATCTGGCTGGCTGGCTGGGTGGGAAGGGGGACTTGCAGCACTGACCATAGTCACCAGCACCTCCCCTCACACCCCCCCAACACAAACTCCACAGTACCCACCTGGTAGAATGCAATGCCCTCCATCCTAACACAAGATCCCACAAAGCACCACCACCCTGGGTTATGTTGTGTGAAGCACAGGGACACTCTTGGGACTCTTAGCCAAACAACTGCCAGGACAACACTCCCAGCCATCCTGTCAGCACAGCCAGCCCACCCCACAGGGAAGCAGAGTCAAAAGGAAGGAAGCATGGGCATGCTGGGAAGGGGGGTGGAGGCAATAGCATGATGGGAGTCGTAGTCACAGACATTGCTCAGCCTCACAACTGGCCCATCAACACCACCCTGAACCATGCTCACATCACAGGGAGTGGAGAAGGACTCACAAGATGGCTGACACTGGCTACTGCTGTGGGAGCACAAGGCCCTGCTGCCAACTGTGCACCAACAAACAGCAGGACACCTCTGACTGACATCCTGAGAGACAACTTACACTCCCTGCAATGCAAGCACGTTCCATGGTGGGATAACTGACTGGGTGGGTGGGTGGGTGGGAAGGAGGTCTGGCTGTCAACCAAACACAATCAATGCAGACCATGTTCACACCCCAGAGAATACATAGAAATGCCCAAATAATGCAGGACAATGTGCCACACCAATATCAACCCCTGACTGTGACGACTTAGGACAATACAATGTACAGGCCCGCACCCGAGGCACAGTCACAACTGTCAGGTGTGTCAACCACTGATGCCTGCAGAAACATGACATACATTGTTTGTGTCTCCCAAAAACAGGTGATGATAGGGACACAGCAGCAGACGCTGAGGAGTCCCAGTCCCAGGCTCAAGAGGATGCCGAGCTCACTGGCGTCGTACAGCCTCTGTCCTCCTCGGACGATGAAGAACAACCTGGCACATCCGGTGCAAGTCAACATGCTGCACCAGCAGGACCACCAGCTGCAGCACCAGCAGGTCCACCAGCTGCACCCCTGCACCCACCCCTCCAACGACTGTCACCACGAATACCATCCCTGCCGACATGGACAGAATAAGGAACAACACCAGCGCAGTGACCCTGGACCAACCTGGGGCCATGGACACCACCACCACCACCAACCCCCAAGGTGGACCAGGGTTATCTGTGCGTGCAACTGCACACACTGCACATGTCAGCAGGGGTGGTGGGAGGGGTGGGAGACAGAGGTCGCTGCTTGCAGACGTTGCTGGTGTGCATGAAGACCCACAACTGGTACGCATAGCTGATGCGTACCAGTCCAGCACCGGAGAGCTCAGCCAGGTAGTGGGGCTCCTCAGAGACATCAAACAGCAGCAGGCTGCCCATCATGCCCGCTTGGACTCCCACATGTCCCATGTGGAGTCACACATGTCACGTGTGGACTCCCACATGTCACGTGTGGACTCCCACATGACCCGCGTGGAGTCCAAGTGGGATGTACTACATGAGATGACGGCGGTGCACAGGGACATTTTACAATGCCTCCGCCAGATGAACAGCAACCAGTCCACACCTCCCTGTGTGCCAACAACATCTGGTACCGAACAAACTGCAACTGCCACAGGGAGGGAGGAGGACTCTGGCGGAGAGTCCCCTGCACCGCAGCAGCCTGCACTTGAGGGCCCCCCCCAAGAAGAGGGGTCGTCCGAGGAGGGGAAAGTGAGAGGCTGATGGCCAAGCGCAACTCCCAGGAAGCCTGAACCTGTTCTGGATTTTCGCCTTTGTGCACAGACTGTTCACCCTGTTGATGGCAACACTACTCCCACACATTGCATGGGGAGTACAAGTTGGAACAATGTGTCAGACAACTGTGGCCCCGATACTGGGGATCCTGTCTACCTGGACTTTCTATTCATCTAGGAACTTGGGATTGCAAGATTCATGTACAGCACAATCCATCCTATGCACTATTATCACAGATGTATCACAATAAACACAATAATACACCATACTTGCCTCTGTCGTGATTCCAACGTGGGTACTGTTATGGGGATGATGAACAACAAAATTACACTGTGTATGCGAACTGCAACAGCAAGGACAACACAGGCATGTGAGTACAGGCAACGTGACACATATGAGGGAGACACACCACCAGGGCTACACAACACATACACACCTAGGCCATCTGACTCATTGCCTACACTGATGTTGCCAGGGAAGACGGTGCAATGCACAGACACCACACCCATTCCCAGTTGTAGTCAAGTAGCCCACAGGTGCAGTAAGCAAATGGCAGTCAAATGTGTGACCACAGACAACGCACATCACTAAGTGAAGCACAGGTTTATTACACAGTAGCAACATGCCGTAACCACTACAGATGCAAGGTAACCCCACCTGGTAGCGGGCACACAGTCAACAACTGTAGACAGAAGGAAGTCCATGGGTGTGGCGCACATCACCTGTAGGGACACAACAGCTACCAGCCTGGATGTGCAATCACGTTGTCGGTGGACACAGTTGACCAAACGAATCTGAAAGTACCCTGTGAAGGACAGAAATGACACACAGTCAAAAGCAATGGAGTACAGGACAGAACAGCAAAACTCATGCACAATACATGTTACAAGATACCCACCCAGAACCAAGTTAGCATGTCAACACTGTTGGGGAGTACAGCCCACCTGTCACCACACATCGCAACACACATCCAGTCAAGTAGCCCATGGACACACTCCAACAGCACCAGAGCACCACCCACACATCATGCCAACTCACATCATTGACATGACACCTCAGGATACTCACATTCAGCTAAAGAAGTTGGTGATGAGCTGTGTGCGGACATCACCATCACCATCATCATCATCATCGTCACTGGCATCGTGGTCCAGGCCAGGATCCTCCACAGGTGGCGGATGTTGGTCATCGTCATCCTGGATGAGAGGCAACTCCTTCCGCACTGCCAGGTTGTGGAGCATGCAGCAGACGATGATAATCTTGCACACTTTCGCAGGGGCATATGGGAGGGACCCTCCGGTCTTGTCCAGGCAGCGGAAGCGGCTCTTCAGGAGACCAAAGGTCCGCTCAATCACTCTCCTGGTCCGACCATGTGCCTCATTGTAGCGCATCTGGGCAGGTGTCACAGGGTTCCTGAGGGTGTCAGCAACCACGGCATGTTGGGGTATCCCGAGTCACCTACGGACAGACAAGTGCACATCAGCTGACTTGGAAAAGTGGGCGGAATACTACAGATCAGATCACACACAATGGCACAAAGTCAGTACACACCGACAAGCCAGGCACGCTGGTTCTGCATCTGTGCCATCAACCTGGGGATGCGACTACTCCTCATCACAAAGGCATCGTGTGCTGAACCAGGGAAACGGGCACACACGTGTGTGATGGTCATGTCTGCAAGACACACCACCAGTGCATTGACCGAGTGGTAGTGCTTGCGGTTCCTGTAGGCCTGCTCCTGGGCCTGTGGTGGTACCAAAGCCACATGTGTCCCATCAATGGAGCCAATGACATGCGGCATCCTCCCCAGGGCATAAAAGTCACTCTTCACGTCAGTGAGTCGTCGCAGTCTAGGGAAATAGATGTACCGGTTCAGGAAGAGCAACATTGCCGCCAAGAAATCGCGGAGCACACGGCTGAACATGGTCTGTGACATCCCACCAGCAGACGCCACAGTATGTTGGAAGGTACCGGTGGCAAAGAAGTGTAGGGCTGCCATCACCTTCACCTTGGGGGTCAGCGCTGTAGGATACGGCCGGCCAGGCTGCAAATGTGGGGACAACTGCACTGCAAAATCCTCAATCAGCTGCCTGGTGAAGCGGTACCGTCGGATGCTGTCCCGTTCCACCATCGTTGCCAGGTCTGGGAATGGCCGATGGACAGCAGGAGCCCTGCAGTGCAGAGGAGAAGTAAGCAAGATCGTCAGTCACCCCACATATGCGGCATTGAACACACTCAAGATCCCAACATACATCATCATGAGGCACAACTACATGAAGTGTGCAGTACCGGAACGACATGTATGGTACATACATGGCCAACATCTGTCAACACGGTCCTACAGGTGGCATCAATTTGTCCCAGGTTGGCCCATTGGATATCATGATGCTGTGTCACAGTCACCCCCCAGTGACATGTGAGGACAGATGTGCCCCAGGCACCACAGCTCAACGACAGGCACATTCCCAGGGACCCTGTAATGCCACATGGACACTGGCATCACCTGGAGTATCATGTGTACACCACAACAAAACAAACATGACCCCCACAGGTAGTGGCCACACTTGCCATGGCAGGAGAGCCATGGACGTCTGTGACACACACGCACAACATCAGAGTCCATGCACACACAACGTGGATGTGGAGACTGTCTCCCATTGTGCACATGAAATCAGAGACATTGTAAACACTACATGCACAAAGACTGTGGAGGGCCATCACTATTGTGCCACTGGGACACCCTGGCTCAAACATACCGTCCCACATGGGACTCACGGGGTATGTGACATGACATACACAAACACCACTGTGAAATGTGACCATGGCACATGCACAGATATGAACTGTTGCACATCACAGTGGTCACGTACACGTAACACCCAGGATCCTGTCCCCATTAACACGTGCACAGCCTGGGGGTGGCTGCCCACAGGTGACACCCACAGGACAACATGTACACCAACATACACACAATAGGAAATGCAGCCTTACATGCCTTATGATAAGGTTTGGACAGGCTGTCGTGATGTAGGTGTGCCCCTCACTCCCTGGGAGCTATCTGTGGCTGGCATATGTCCATCTGAGACAGGCATGCTGACATATGCCAGTCACATGTACAGTGATGCGTTGAACAGCAATGGACCGATCGGTGCCTCCGGCCGGCCCATTGCTTTCAATGTGTGCGAGTACGCGTTGTACCCCTGTGCGCGTTGTACTGCAATGGACCGATCGGTGCCTCCGGCCGGCCCATTGCTTTCAATGTGTGCGGGTACGCGTTGTACCCCTGTGCGCGTTGTACTGCAATGGACCGATCGGTGCCTCCGGCCGGCCCATTGCATTCAATGTGTGCGGGTACGCGTTGTACCCCTGTGCGCGTTGTACTGCAATGGACCGATCGGTGCCTCCGGCCGGCCCATTGCATTCAATGTGTGCGGGTACGCGTTGTACCCCTGTGCGCGTTGTACTGCAATGGACCGATCGGTGCCTCCGGCCGGCCCATTGCATTCAATGTGTGCGGGTACGCGTTGTACCCCTGTGCGCGTTGTACTGCAATGGACCGATCGGTGCCTCCGGCCGGCCCATTGCATTCAATGTGTGCGGGTACGCGTTGTACCCCTGTGCGCGTTGTACTGCAATGGACCGATCGGTGCCTCCGGCCGGCCCATTGCATTCAATGTGTGCGTGGTACGCGTTGTACCCCTGTGCGCGTTGTACTGCAATGGACCGATCGGTGCCTCCGGCCGGCCCATTGCATTCAATGTGTGCGGGTACGCGTTGTACCCCTGTGCGCGTTGTACTGCAATGGACCGATCGGTGCCTCCGGCCGGCCCATTGCATTCAATGTGTGCGGGTGCAGCGTTGTACCCCTGTGCGCGTTGTACTGCAATGGACCGATCGGTGCCTCCGGCCGGCCCATTGCTTTCAATGTGTGCGGGTACGCGTTGTACCCCTGTGCGCGTTGTACCTCAATGGACCGATCGGTGCGCACCCATTGACAATGGGCTTGCCTGGCAACGGACGCGTTTTCGAATATTCGAACGAGTCGGTTGCTGGAAAATCAGTTGGTCACCCACAACAATGTTGCAAAATCATGTATGTCATGAAGTTGAAATTTTGAAGGATGCTGTGGGCGTGTTTTGGTGCTGCTATTCCATGGATTGGCCAGATTCAGAAGATGCAAACGACTTGGACCTATCACTTTGGACACAAGGGACAGTATCTGCCTCTCCAGCACATATATATTGCTGCATGTTCCCCTGAGAGCCCACTTGCCTGCACTACATGCTCCAGGACGACATCTGCCACTGCACTGCTGCTGTCTCTGCCCCTCTGGACCCTGCAATGGCACGTACTGTGGAGAGAGCCCCAGCCTTCAGCCTTGAAGAGAACCAGGCCCTGCTGGACAGCCTACTTCCACAGTACAGCAAGCTGTATGGGACACCAGGGGAGCAGGTGAGTGTTCTGTGCACTGCCTTTCTGAATGTGCATTTTGTCTGACTAGCAAGGCTGAGAGTCAGCACACCACTGGCTAGCAGGCTCACTGAGTAGTTGTCACCCCCATAGTGTGTAGTGACTTGCACTGGACAGGTATGGTGCAGTGACAGTGCTTCTGAACAGGGTTTTACTCCCCATGCTATGATACCATGTAGTGACTTCTGGAAAACTGTCCATGGGCAGCCGTGCACTGCCTGGGTACACCATGTGCCCCTGTGATTGCGACATGTATATGCAACTGTGTCATGCACGGATATGTTGCATGTGTAGTAATGGCCTTATCACTTTGTCATCCTGACAGGCTTCTGCCCATCGGAAGCATGAGATATGGAAGGACATCGTCCGGGCTGTCCGGTCCGTGGGGGTCTACAAGCGCCGGATCCGCAACTGCCAAAAGAGGTGGCAGGACCTTCGGGGCTGGACCCGGAGGATTGCACGGGTCCAGCTGAAGCTGTCGCCTCCTCGCAGGAGGGGCGGAACACGGACCCTGACCCCCCACATGCTCAGGATCCTGGCGGTGGTCTTTCCAGACCTGGATGGGCAGCTGAAGGCCAGAGAGCAGCAAGGAGGGGTGAGTCAAAGACTGCACTGTGTACTCTGTCTAACATGTTATGTGCCCTCCTCGGGCCAGGTTGAACTGCCACAGTACAGCAGTCATGTTGTCCAGGAGCCATGTCCCTCTATTGTGCACTGCCCACTCCTCATCTGATACCCAGGTGTGGCCCTTACATGCAGGGAATTCTGTCACTTAGGACTGTGTCCTTGCAGTTTGCTTGACTCAAGGTGGGAGACAGCATCTGTTTCCCTGACTCTGTGGTGGGCATCATGGGTGGGTCCATTGCTTACACAATGCCTGTATTCTGACATGTATTCAGCGTGTTACTTTGATCTGTGGTCCAATTGCTGAGCTGATCCACCACATGTGGCTGGGGTACCTGGCACACACCCATGCTGCGGGTGGGAACAATGTTTGGGCCCCAGGAGTATGTATATGACGTGTGTCACACATACTTAGCCAGCTGCCTACAGTCCAGGGCTCATCCCTCATTCATGTGGGGCTGGACAGTCATGCCTACTCCAGGCCATACAATACACTCTGTACTCCCACTCCCGTGTATCAGAGGACACATTGTGCACAGTGATTTGACCCCTCAGGTGTCTGCCTCTGTGTCAGTGTGCTGTGGATTAGTCGCCAGGACTGCTGTGGAGTTTCTTGGTAGGGGCTCAGCATGCCACTGGAGATGTGACCATAGGAGACGATACTTGTGTGACACATAGGTGTCTGATCAGCTGCCCATGCAGACTGGGGCATGTAAATGTGAAGTTCAGGCAGCTGTTCCCCATGCACAGCAGAGTGTGAGGGGCTCAGGTTCAGAGGGTAGTGTCACAGGTCTCCCATATGTCCAATAGGTATGACCTGGACAGATGAGGGTTAAGAGGATGTGTTGTGGGGGGATGTACATGTGCACTTGTGCAGCTCCAGGACTTGCATTCCCCATGACCTACTATTGTGACACAGTGCAGAGTGTTGTTGTCTGGCTGCAAAGTCATACATCACTGAGACAGTGATGTATGACTTTGCAGTCATGCCTCCGCCATGGCATGTGTCTACTGATTGGTGATCCTGCAGGGGAGTGACATGTGCTACATGCACACCATAGTGGCGCTGGCTATCAGGACATGGGTGCATCATGGTGTCTGTCGCTGGAATGCATCACATGCATTTCCTATTTGACTCTGGGCATCCCTTACATCCGTAAACCTGTACTGACTCAGTGGCAAGAGCTGTGATGTGTCCACACCGTGTCCTCTGCACTGTCCAACTACTGTGTACTTGGTGCATGTGTCAACACTGGGGTGTTGCAATCCAACAGACACCAGACAGATGGGTGCAAGGCCATGTGGGATGTGAGTGCCATGCTTGGCATCAGACTGACAATTGACTTCTCCTGTTCAATTAGGGCACTTTTAGCAATGTACAACTAATGATGCCAGGGCTTGCTCTGTAATGTGCTGTGCTCACAGTGGTGTGTGCGTTTGGTGCAGGTGACTGATGTCTGTCTGTTTCCCCATTGTTTGCAGATACATCCACGGCCACGGAAGGGGACAGCTCCACGGACCAGGAGGAGCCGGAGAGCCAGACTGGGTCAGCAGCCGAGGAGTGGTCGGAGGGACCCAGTGGCACGGAGGGCGAGGGGAGCCACACCGAGGAGTCCTCAGCAGCATCCACCTCAGCTGAGGACCAGAGCAACTCGGAGGATGACTCCCTTGTGGAGGCGGGTGTCAGCAGCCACCACACCCCAGCTAGTGTTGCTGTCCCCGCCACCACCAGCACCACCACCGCCCTCCCATCGGCTCCCATTCCCCAGGTCCGTGGAGGCTCCCATGTCCGGGAGCGTGTCTCCTTTGGGCCAGGCACCGCACCCCCTGCCCCTGTGTCCCCTGCTGCCCTGAGTGAGGAGTCTGTGTACCTCCTTCGCCAGCTCCATGTAGGGCAGACAGCCATGCTGAGTGTCCTCCATGCGCACACCGCGCTGTTGACTCAGCTGGTGTCGTTCATGGAGGGCATCTCATCGGGCATGTCTGACCTACAGAGGGGCAATAGGTCCATGGACTCCTCCCTGACGGCAGCAGTGTCCCTCCTCAAACGGTCCCTCACCCCTCCTGCCTCTGCTCCATCCACACTCCCCAGCACCTTACCCATCCCAGGCACACACACACTGGCACAGGCACACACCAGCACACACACATCCAGCACACTGACACACACGCCAATGACAAAACGCACACGCACGCACATTCAGGGGACTGAAGCCAGACTCACAGGGGATGGGGCCCTGGAACACACACACGCATCCACATGCACTGCGCAGTCCTCAGTTCCCTCTCCCTCCAAAGCACCCTCCCTTGCCTCACCTGCAACCCCAAAGTCACAGCAGCTCTTCCTCTGTGACCTCGGCCTCTTCCCCACCGATGAAGCTGCTCCAGCATCCCGGGGAAGAGGAAGCCCACCCACACGGAGCAGAGTGCCCCTCGCCCCCGGACACCCTCCCCCAGGCGCAGACGGACTGAGGCCCCCACCCGCAAGTCCCCCGGAGTGCTAAGAGCAAGACCCCGCCACCACCCTGCAGCTCAGGCACAAGGTCTCCGTCCTCCATCCCTCAGGCCCCCACTGCACAGGTGCCCCCACCACACCCTGCCCCAGGTTCCCCCACCCACAGATATACCATCCCCAAGATGCTCCGGCCTTCTCCCCTGCCACTTGCTCTCCCAGCACCACACCCCCCGCTGCGCTTGTCTGTGCCACTGATGTGGTGAGGGTGTCCCCCCCCTCTGTCCAACCCACCTTGCCTGTTCCCCATTCTCCTCCCCTGGAGGTAGGCACTGCAGTGGAGTCCACTACCGCCCTGTCTGACTTGGGCACTGCAGTGGCGGACCTGTCCACCCCATCTGCAGGGTCCACTGCAGTTGTGCCGGCACCCACGACATCTGTGTCATGCCCCCCAGTTGTGCCGGCACACACCATGTCAGACACCTCCACTGCAGTTGTCAGTGGCTCTCCTGCACCCACCACCCCTTCCCTGACTCCCCCTGGTGAGCCCTGATCCTGTCCCTGCGGTGCCTGGCCTGCCCCCGGTTGCCCCTCCTAGTGGATTGTCCCTGGTATTGTGCAGGCATGCGTAGGGTGACATCTGCCAGTGTCACCCTGTTTGAACTTTGACAATGGACTGGCCATTGGCCTTTGCTCTTTTTCAGGACTTCGTTTGGCCTCAACACATATGCTGAATAAAGCAACTTTCTTTTCTCTAGTGCTCATGCTTCAGATGTACATGTTGTTGGTGCAGCTAACCATGCCCTTGCTGCAGTGATGGTGATATCTGGTCTCATGATTATGAAGTGTTACTGTGCAGGAACCCATGTGGTCCAGGGGGAATGTGTCCTATCATGTGGTGTATCCATGTCATCAATAGCAGCATCTGAGGGTGTCATGTGTTCAGTATTTGGCAATGGGTTTCCTACTTACATTGGCAATTTCATATCTGTGGCTTCCACCCCTGCACATCTGTTGTGCCTGCCATCGTTGCATTTGTCTACTTCCCTGACCGTGTTGCCATCTCCAGTGGACATGCAGGTTTGGGCATCAATGGGGAGGGACTCATCCGTGTAGTCAGTGCAACATTGCTATACAAGTGTGTTGGATCTGTGCTGATGATTCCGTTGGCACATCCATGACCAGGCTGATGTGATGGGAGCCCTCATTTGGTGCTAATTGTTGATTGTGTGACCAAGTGCTCAGCTGACATGATGGGGCCCTACTGAGGCAACATATGGCACAGCTTTCCTCACACAGGAGTGGAGTCCCCTCATGGCAGTGTGTACACGTGTGACATTGCCTGCACCCAAGGTGTGTGTTGTATGTGCATGTCTGTGTGTTCACTTCCATTCATCTGCGCATGCTGTGATCCCTAGTGTTGTACCTGTTTGTGATGCTTGCTGACTTGAGCTATGTTCCCCCAAAGTCTTCTCCCTGTGTTCTCTGTGATGTGGGTGCATGGCACATTACTGGTCATCAGGGTGTCACCCATAGGTGTGTTTGCTGTCAGGGCTGAGTTTGTGTGCAGACGCAGATGGGTCACAGTCAGGTTTCCCCTTGGCACTTGTTGTTTGCCCCTGTCATGTGATTTCCAGTTTGTGTTATCTTTCAGTGATTGTGACATGTTGTGTGTGTGACTGCTGCCACTCCTCAGGGTCAGAGCTGCAATGTTGGAAGTTGTCTATGTGTGTTCTTTGTGGGTGACCTTGGCTTCTTCATTGGTGTGTGACTGTGGCTGGGATCCCATTGGTCGGTGTGGTATTGCCGTCATGTCCATGTACAGCGTAGTGTGCAGTGTGTCAGACATTCAGGAGTCTTGTTGAGTGTCCATGTGTGATGTGTTTCTACACCTTGGTTCCCACCCACCACCCTGGAATAGTCATGGGTGCATGTGCAATGTCACCAGTGCATGTGTACTTCACTGCTGCACATTGTTGGAGGTCGAGGGGTGTGGTGTTGAGTGTGTGCAGATGAGAGTTGTTGCCCGGCTAGGCCCCTGCCTCCATGTTGGCCTTGGCTTACTGGCCATGCTGATTGATTTGTGCTTGTGTAGGTGTGATGGTAGTTTGTTGCTCAGGACACCTGACTGTGGTTCATAGTGTGAACGACATTTAGCTTTGTCATCACAGTGGTATTTTTATTCAGCCCAGGGTCACCACATTGTGGGGGCCCTGGGGGTGGTGCTGTGGTGTGTCTGTGACTTGCTGTGTCAGTTGTTGTTCCTACGTGCCTGTGTGACATGTGTGTTTTGTGCTCCCTCTCACCTGACAATGCCTGCTTGCCCACATAGGGGATTTGGATCCATGAGTTACCTTAGTGTGGCAGTGTATGCACATCTGTATGATTGGTATTCAGCTCTCCTCATGTGTTGTGTGGTTGCCTGGGGACACTGGCACCCCCACCCCTCACCTGCTGTGTATGATGACAGTGTTGGTCTGCCTGTTTGTGTTTGTGCATCTGCACCACTGCATTGGCATATCTTGGGTGTGCCATTGGCTGTATGTTGTTTGGTGTGTTTCCCCTGCTGTCCCTGGGACTCCTAGGTCATCGGTCAGCACAGTGATCATGGTTTGTGTGTCCCATTGCTGCCATGGTATGGTATCTGTTCACCTCACATCTGCTGTCTCCACAGGGTATCTGCATTTGTGTGCCCATTGGTGCAAATATGTGGGTCTGCATTCTGATGGTCACTTCTGTCATTGTGTCATTGATGACTGTTGACGGTCTCAGCCCCCATGGGTGTTGTTTGTCTGCACATGGCCAAAGGAATGTTTCATTTGCACTGCAGTATTTGGCTCCCCCAATTTATGTTGCAATGGGACACATACACTACTTTGCCACAGATGAGTTTTTGGTTCTGTGAGCAGGAATGATCCATGCAGTTTGGCAGTTGCAGCTCTTTCTTTGTCAACAATTACCTTTTGGTCACTGTGATGATGAGGGTGTAGACCCCATTGCCACAATGGTCAAAATGTGCTTCAGCTATGGACCCCACACTTGCCTTTTGGTCACTGTGATGATGGGGGTTTAGACCCCATTGCCACAATGGTCAAAATGTGCTTCAGCTATGGACCCCACACTTACCTTTTGGTCACTGTGATGATGGGGGTTTAGGCCCCATTGCCACAATGGTCATGGGCTGCTTGCATTGTGGGTGCCACACACATATATGTGTGGCACATGTGCTAGGGGGTCACATTGTATGTTGAAAGTCATGTTCGGTGTTGTAGGCATTTGACACAGCCTACACACGCTTGTCATGGTGGTGGGGGATGTCTTAATCTTGCATTCCCTAGGTTGTGGTGTGCTTGTTGTGTCATGCATTGTCCATCCTATGAGTGGGGGTGGTAGTAGTGGTAGGCATCCAGCCCCCCTGGGTGAGGGTGGTAGTAGTGGTAGGCATCCTGCCCCCCTGGGTGAGGGTGGTAGTAGTGGTGGGCATCCTGCCCCCTGGGTTGGGGTGGTAGTAGTGGTAGGCATCCTGCCCCCCTGGCTAAGGGTGGTAGTAGTGGTAGGCATCCTGCCCCCTGGCTAAGGGTGGTAGTAGTGGTAGGCATCCTGCCCCCCTGGCTAAGGGTGGTAGTAGTGGTAGGCATCCTGCCACCCTGGCTAAGGGTGGTAGTAGTGGTAGGCATCCTGCCACCCTGGCTAAGGGTGGTAGTAGTGGTAGGCATCCTGCCCCCTGGCTAAGGGTGGTAGTAGTGGTAGGCATCCTGCCACCCTGGCTAAGGGTGGTAGTAGTGGTAGGCATCCTGCCCCCCTGGGTGAGGGTGGTAGTAGTGGTAGGCATCCTGCCCCCCTGGGTGAGGGTGGTAGTAGTGGTAGGCATCCAGCCCCCCTGGGTGAGGGTGGTAGTAGTGGTGGGCATCCTGCCCCCTGGCTAAGGGTGGTAGTAGTGGTAGGCATCCAGCCCCCTGGCTAAGGGTGGTAGTAGTGGTAGGCATCCTGCCACCCTGGCTAAGGGTGGTAGTAGTGGTAGGCATCCTGCCACCCTGGCTAAGGGTGGTAGTAGTGGTAGGCATCCTGCCACCCCTGGGTGAGGGTGGTAGTAGTGGTAGGCATCCAGCCCCCCTGGGTGAGGGTGGTAGTAGTGGTGGGCATCCTGCCCCCTGGCTAAGGGTGGTAGTAGTGGTAGGCATCCAGCCCCCTGGCTAAGGGTGGTAGTAGTGGTGGGCATCCTGCCCCCTGGCTAAGGGTGGTAGTAGTGGTAGGCATCCTGCCCCCTGGCTAAGGGTGGTAGTAGTGGTAGGCATCCTGCCACCCTGGCTAAGGGTGGTAGTAGTGGTAGGCATCCTGCCACCCCTGGGTGAGGGTGGTAGTAGTGGTAGGCATCCAGCCCCCCTGGGTGAGGGTGGTAGTAGTGGTGGGCATCCAGCCCCCCTGGGTTGGGGTGGTGGCGCGCATTCAGGCCCCTGTGTGCATATGTGGCATTGGTGATGGGCATCCCGCCCCTATGGTGCTGCTGTTGCAAGTATATTCAGATTCCCAGTGTATGTGTGTGATGTGTCGTGTACGTGTTGTATGTGTTTTGTGGTTGGTGTCTGACTTACCTTCTGCGCCGTACGCGTCCGTGCCTGTTCCGGTAGTAGATGTAGAATATTGGTATGATCGGGACGAAGGGATTCATGGTTGGTTCGTGTCGTTCGTCCTTCTCGTTGCTTCGCGTCGTCCTCGTCGCTTGGCTTCGTCCTCGTCGCTTCGCTTCGTCCTCGTCGCTTCGCGTCGTCCTCGTCTGTGCTGTGTTCGTCTCGTAGCCGTGGATCGTGTTGTGGCGCGATTCGGAGCTTATGTGCGCCTCTCCCGGATGCTTTGACGTGCCGTGCGTAGCGACGGGTTCGGCGCGTACGGAAAGCGCATCGTACTTGTCCGGCCGGACGGGGCTGCATTTTCCCTTCCGTGCGACTCGATTCGGCGTTTCCGGATTCGCCTCGGTCGGAGAACAGGACCTGGTTTGGGTGAGTACGGCTCGGCCGGAATTTTTGCTGTTGTGCGCATCGTACTTGCTCGTTCGGTGTGCTGTACGGATCGGTCGGGAAACTGGCTTTCGCATGGCTTTTTTCCCGACCGAATGGTATTGGGTGCGCCTCCGACCGAGATCGGAATCGGCCCCTTAATATTGACAAATCCGAGGTTATGCCATTAAACAAACATTGTTTTTCTCACATGTTTCATGGTACGGGGTTCAAATGGAATTCCAAAAATATTAAATGTTTAGGCGTCCTCTACACCAATAGTATCAAAGAAACCATTAAAATTGACCTTGCAGATATACTTAAAAACTTTCGGCACTCATCGAAAGTTGGTCCCCACTTTTTTTGTCTTGGTGGGGTAGACTAGCCGCAATTAAAATGATGTTGCTTCCAATCATCAATTTTTATCTCTCTATGCTCCCGATCACTCTCCCACTTTCTTTCTTTAAAATCATTAACCGCTCCTTGACTAAATTCCTATGGAATAACCGCAGGGCTAGGGTTTCGCTTATCCGACTTCAACTGGCCAAAGAATTAGGCGGAGTTAACTTTCCTAACCTTAGACGTTATCACTCTGCATTTACCCTTAAACAAGCTCGGACCTTTCTATCCAACTCCCCACATTTACCTTCAATGTCCTGGAGCTCACTAGAACAAGCGCAACATGCGCCATTCTCTTTCAATGCCGCAGCTCGCCTCTCTCAGCCCCCTAGACGCTTTTTATCTCCTACTTTCACGCACTCCACTGCAGTGGCTACTTCCCTGTTTAAAGTTCATTTCTCTCACTCAGACATCTTTGCACACACCCCTATTTGGTATAACAAATACTTAAAGATTAACAACAGAGCTCTTTCCTGGAAGGAATGAATTGACAAAGGCATAATTACATTTGAGCAATTGTTGAATGCTGGCTCTCCAATGGACTTCACGGAGATCCAAAAGATATATGACATATCCCTTTTACATGCTCCCCATTATTCTATCCTTAGACCATCTATAGTTCAACTCCTGGCCCAGATTTCTTCCTTAGACTCTCATACTCAGACACATACTTCTTCACTAGATTTCTCCACTCAGCTTAAGGCTTCCACTATTTATAAGATATTATCTCGCCCTACTGTATCCAGAATCAAATCCAGTATAGAATTTCTATGGGAAAAGACTTAGCACAAGAACTCTTGTTTCAGACTTGGAGCTCCATTTCGGCAAAAATCCATACCTCCTCATGTTCAGCAAGTACAGCGCAGGCTCTATATTTCTTTTACAATAGGCTTTTTCTTATTCCTTTGGATTTACATAGGTTTAAGGTATTGGAGGTCACAAAATGCTGGTCCTGCTCTCATGAAAAGAGTGATTTACTTCATATTTTCTTTCTCTGCCCTCTGGTTAATAGCTTCTGGTTACTCATTTGGAGAAAATTAAATGAAATTTGATCTACCAATGTTCCTTTTGATATTGTTCACGTCTTTCTGGGTGGCTCCTCTCCCATATGGAGTACCCAGGGAGATGTGGGTAAAATTGTTGACTTGTTTATAGCTATTACCTTTCAGATTATTACTACCAATTGGAAGGAGACTGCTAAAATCTCGTATCAAGCTTGGTGGAACCTGTTATGTCATCATCACAGACTAGACCGCGCATATGCCACCTCTACACCCCTATTGATTAAAAAGGATTCACTTTGGTTACCATTCACGACATTCCTTTCCAGGTTGGCTGTTTGATCTACTTCGTATGTACAGTATCATGTTCCTTCTTTATGATATTATGCCCAGTTACCTCTTATGGTTATTTTTGCATTAATGGTTTAGCTGCTCCTTAATTTTCCCCCTTTCCCTCCCTCCCTTCTCCCCCCATCTTCATCTTTATTTAAAAATGTTAAATTGCATTTGCCTATGTACAATTTTAAACCGTTCGGATTGGTTTTGTTCACTTTCTACTCCATTTTGCTTATATTCAGTTGTGGTTCAACTTACTTCTTCCTTTTACATCCTATATCTCAATTTGGATGACGGAATTGTTCTGAACTCTGTATAATTTATACTGGTGTTTTACTTTGTATATTTTCTCAATAAATCATTATAAACTTAAAAAAATAATCATAACAATGTATTATAAACTTAAAAAGCATTTTGGGGAACTCAGTGGTAGAACAATGATCTTCTTGTCAGTCGCAAATATATTTCCTTCAATCTTGTAAATAATGCTTATAAAGAGTTGTGCTCCTTCATGGAAAACAGAAGCCAGTGCAGATATAACAAATCACAGTGCCTAAAACATTCAGCAACTAGAACATTTGTATACACACCATATGAGATAGACAAAAAAAGGATATACATAGTGCAATAAAAATGCTGTGTTTGATGGAAAGGAAATAATAATCACCAACCTAGAATATGCCTAGAGGAATCAGAAGCTCTCACTTTGCTCTCTAGGGTGTATGAAAATAGACTAAATGCCACAATCAGATTGAGTTAATGGCCCTTAAGCATATTTTTGGAAAGGACGAAATAAATGAGTTTTAGAAATGAGTACATAAGAAGAAGTACATTATTATATCAGCAACATAAGACAGAGTCTATGTGTCAGCCACCTGATAATCACAGTGGCTGCTTTCTCTACACATTGTTGTGACTTCTGTGCTTCTTTGCACTGCCAGGAAAAGAAACTATAAAAATCATATTAAGTTCCGGCTCAGTCAAAAAGTGTGCAAAGTACCCTTGTGACTGGCTCCAAATCAACACAATTTTGTTATTGGCCTCTGAGCATAGATGTCAGCAATCTGCCTACTGTTTGATTCTGCCAGATCTGCAGTGTTGATGACTCAAAGTAGAGGTACTTTGCCAGAACTGGTCAAAATTCAATTAACTCTATAGTTGTGAGATTCAAAAGGATCTGGATCCTATAAAAAAAATAATGTACCTGGCAAGAAAATGAAAAAAAGAAACCACACCACATAGGGAAACAGCCATTACAACGCAACCATTATCACACATAGCCATTACAACGTGGCCATTTTAGTGCAGGTACCATTACCACGCATAACCTTTACCACACATTTTTTTTACAACGTGTATACCTTTACCACGCATGCCTTTAAAACGAATTTTGTTATAAAGGCATGAATGGTAAAGGCATATGTGTTTTCAATGTAAGTATTATGTAAGCGTTATATATTACCTATTAGCAGTAGCCAGTAGGTAGTTATAGTTAGGACCAAAGTTTCCATAGGGAAAGGGGTTTTTATTTTGGTAATGACTTTGGCGCAGCTTGACGAATCTTTACAAAATTTTCAAAACACTTCCCTTTTTATTCAACTACTGTGTTGAAAGTTTCAGGGTGATCCATCAAGCGGGGGCCGAGAAAAAGGGGGGCCCAAAATGCGTTTTCCTTATTTTATGTCTATGGGGATTTTTCATTTTTTGAACAGGACTACAGCTCGAAACGCTGAATGGAATTACACCAAATTTGGCAAAAAGCTAGATGTTGGTCCAGAAAGCGTGCTTTTTGTGATTTGGTGTACATCCGTTCAGTAGTTTCAGAGATATTTAAGTCTAAAAAATATAGATATCTGGTGACAGGAGTCCTTGCAGTGGACTCGCGGATTCTAGTGTCAGGAATCGTGGACTCCAGCGCCTTCCTCGTTCCAATTAGTCTGGAAACTACAAGTCCCATGAAGCCATCTGGTTAGAGGCTCACGGGATAAAAGACAATGACGCATAACGCTTTCCGTGCGTAATTCCTATTCTGTTTCAGTACGTCCAGGTGATCCGCGTTCTCTGATTCGCATCCTGAAGTTTCCTTCGGCTGAAGGAGAAATATCTGTTCGGAGGCAGCGGTTGACTCAAAACCGTGCCTTATTTGTAATCCCCGCCATCCTGCTGTAAGGAAGAGGGGAATTTGGCAGTGTGGTTTGCTTCCCTTGAGCGGAGTCTTCCGCATTTCTGGTTCCAGAGCCTCGAGCGCTCCTGCGCTGGAGAGGTACAGCCTCGGAGGGCTGTTCTCTGGCCTCGCTGTTTTCTTTTCCTGCGGAGAATGTGCGGGAACGGAAGCGGTTTGTTCCACTTCGAGGAAAAAGATCCTTTTTGTTTGGAATACGGAAGTGGAACATTCAGAGACATCTACTTTCATCTGGGTAACCACCCAGCTACCAGAGTTGTTGATTCTGCTATAATCATTGGTGGTGTAAAACAACTTCCAGGTAGGAAGTATAGTGATTTACATTACACCCCTTGTTTTCTTTTGTTTTTTCCTTTATTTATCATTCCACAAACATTCATTTTGGCATTTCTGGGAGAATACCTCCAATTGGATTAGCGTTCAAATGTGAACGTGACGATTAGGGGGAGCTACGAGACTATGACCATAAATCGAGGAGTACCCTATGTCTAGAAGAAGTTCCTCTTTGGTATTTTTCATTTCTTGGAGTAGTAACTCAGAGCATGTTGACAAACTCCTTTACAAGGCTTTCCTGGTCTATTTTGTGCTTTAACTTTTTTGCTCTCTTCTTTGTTGTATGAGGCATCAGCAGGGGATAAGTTATTGAAAGTCTTGGCATGTTCTGTGGAACTCCAGGATGTTTGGTCATCTTTGTTTCTTAAGGTTCATATTTCCTGCTGTTTCCTCTTCCCTTTACCCTTTCCCTCGCCTGCTCACCCTTATGCTCTATGTGATATTATTATCAGAGTTGGGGATAACAGGAGGTGGACCCCTTTGTGCATCATTCTGATTCTGAGGAGTCTCGTTTGAAGAACCCGACACCTAGTGAAATTTGATTGACTGCCAACACTTCAACTAGGAAGCGTTGGCAGCCATCTTGGGACTCAGCTTGAAGCCGGGTCCTGCAACAAGAAGTAAAAACGAAAGAAAAGGGGGCAGGATAGGAATACCCTGACTCCACAGGTATGGTGGGGGGTCTCACAGGGAGCCCACCGGGGGTTAGAAATATTTTGTTAATTCAATTTTGCCACAAATGCGTGGGTGGACCCACGGATCTGTGGCAAAATTGAAAAAAAAGACGCGCTGTCTCCGGCGTGACTCTTTCATGAAGCCCCAGGTAAACCAAATCCCAGGGGCAGTGTTTTATAATTAGGCGGGGGTGCCCATATTGCACCCCCATGCCCCAGGGACTTCCATCTGCCCAGTTCAAACTAATAAACTGATGCGGGGGGCCTGCACTGCCCCCCTGCAGCCCCGGTCACTGCCACCTCACTAGGGCTATTTGTTAAATTAGTGCAGGGGAGACCCGTGTGGCCCCCCACCTCCCTGGGGCTCAAATAATATAATGAAGGGAGTCCGTTGCAAACCCCCAAGGACCACCACCTCCTAAATAAAAACTAGGAGGGGGCCACGCCCCCCCCGGAGCCAAAGAAGGCCTTGGGGACCACCACCCCTCAGGACCAGCTCCTGCAATGTCCCGGGGTGGCCACCCCTGGGACATAGCTGTTTGCTATGGCTTGGCAGGAGCTATACCGCTTTCACCAAGCCATAGCAAACTGTGGTCTGTTTTGAGCAACCAAGAGCATTTTGCTCTCACTTGCTAAAAGCGTAGCTCAAATGCTTTGACAGAGAGGGAGCAACTGACATGCAATGCTGGCTCCCGCAGGATGCGGGGAGCCAGAAGGGACTGCAGGGGCCTTGAGTTCCCCATCCTTGGTGAGCGAGTGCCCTGGGTGGGACCAGGGCACCCACAAAGGAGACCGGGCCCCTGGGCATTGGGTCCCCGCGGCTGAAATCGGCCCAGGAGGGAGGTTGCTCGGCCCCCTTCCCTTTGAGTTTTGCTATAATTTTTTTTAAAAGGCCAGACCCCGAAATCGGCTCGGGGAGGGAGGTGGGGGGCCGTGCGTCCCCCTCTCCCCTATTCAAAATTGGCCTGGCCCAAGGAATGGGGTCCCCAGGGCCAAAATTGGCCAAGGGAAGGGGGCCACCCCTCCCCTGATAAATTAAAAAAATATATCTTTTAAAAAGACCAGCAAGTTGCTGGAGGCCACCCCCTTTCTTCATCACTCTGCAAACACACCTCCTGGTTCACTGCTGGTTGGGGGATGAAGTCCCCTTAGGTCCAGAGGGTCCTTGGAGGCCAACAGACCCTCCTGTTACCTCCAGTAAGTCCCACACAGTGGGATTGCTGAGAGCTCTTCGGATGCCATGCCCCCTTTCTCCACTACTCTGGAAATGCGCTTCCTGGTGAACTGCAGGTTGAGTGATGAAGTCCCCTTGGCTCCAGAGGGTCCTTGGGGGCCAACAAACCCTCCTGTTACCTCCAGTAAATCCCACACTATGGGATGGCTGAGAGGTCTTTGGAGGCCACGCCCCTTTCTCTACCACTCTGTAAACGCACCTCCAGGAGCACTAATGGTGGGGGTATGAAGTTCCCTTGGCTGCTGAGGGTCCTTGGGGGACAACTACCCCTCCTATTGCCTCCAGTAAGTCGCACACTGTGGGATTCCTGAGAGACTGTCGGAGGCCATGCCCCCTTTCTCCATCACTCTGTAAACGTGCCTCCTGGCACACTACTGGTTGAGGGATGAAGTCCTCTTGGCTCCAGAGGGTCCTTGGGGGCCAACTACACCTCATGTTACCTCCAGTAAGTTCCATAGAGCGTGATTGGTGTGAGGACTTCGGAGGCCACACCCCTTTTCTCCATAACTCTGCAAACGCGCCTCCTGGCGCAATACTGGTTGGGGGATGAAGTCCTCTTGAATGATGAGGGACCTTGGAGGCCAAGTAGTCCTCCTGTTACCTCCAGTAAGTCCCCTACAGCGAGATTCCTGTGAGTTGGTCCACCACTCTGAAAACACGACTACCACCTAAAACAACATAGAAATTCACTTAAAAACAAAGGTTACATAGACGTTATAGTTAGGAAATAGAATTTGAAAACCTTAGAAATTCACTGAAAAACCAAAGGTTACAGGGACATTATAGTTAGGCTCATATTTCACTCATACAAATCCAGTGAAATTCAGCAGTTATAGTTACCTGAGCTAACTATCATTTAAGCCCACGCAATGCACTGCTTATGACCTCACATATTACATCTCTCATGACATGGTCGGTGTCATCACTGATGGCATCACTGATGACATCTCAAATGCCCTCATGGGCAAGAAATTGTCCAAAAACCTTTTTTTCACAACACGAAGATCCGCAGATCTCCCCTGGATCCTCCACCGGATCCTTCTGGATTTGGGTGAATTTAGGTGGATCCACAGATCCAGATGCCAATTTAAAAAGAAAAAACATACACTCACAGATCCACACACCTACTCACACACTCACTCACACCCTCACACACCCACTCACCTACTCATAGACCCTCAAGAGCACTCACACACCCACTCACAGATCCTCAAGATCACTCACACCCACACACAAACCCATGCAGTTTTCACACACCCACTCACACAACCACTCACACACCCACTCATACACCCACACAGCCACTCACACACTCACACAGCCACTCCCATACCCACTCACAGACCCATACAGCCAGTTACACACACACACTCACACACCCACCACACACTCCCATACCCATACAACCACTCACACACCCCCTCACAAACCCAATTTGCAGGGATGTTGTAATTAGGAAATAGCATTAAAAACCATAGAAATTCACTAAAAAAAACAAAGATTACAGGGACATTATAGTTAGGAAATAAAATTTGAAAACTCTTAGAAATTCACTGAAAAAAACCAAAGGTTACAGGGATGTTATAGTTAGGTTCAGATTTTACACACACAAAGCCAGAGAAATTCAGCAGTTATAGTTATCTCAAGTAACTATAACTCATGCCCTAAGGTAACTATAACACACACCCTCGCCATGCACTGCTAATTACCCCACATATAACATCACTCATGACATCATCTATGTCATTATTAATAATATCACTGCAACATTTGCAGTGAAATTATTGATGAGAAAACTGAGCATGGCGAGGGCGCGAGTTATAGTTACCTCCGGGCATGAGTCATAGTTACTTGAGATAACTATAACTGCTGAATATGGGTTTTGGGGTGGGAAGGGTAATTTTAGGGTTTTGGGTGGGTATGGGGTTTGGGCGGCAAGGGAATGTTTAGGGTTTAGGGTGGGTCTGGGTTTTTTGGTGGCAAGGGTAAGGTTACGGTGGGTATGGATTTTAGGGTGGCAAGGGTAATTTTGGGGTTTTGGGTGGCAAGGGAATTTTTAGGGATTAGGTTGGGTATGGGCTTTTGGATGGCAAGGGTAATTTTAAGGTTTAGGGTGGGCATGAGGTTTTGCGTGGTAAGGGTAATTTTAGGGTTTAGGGTGGGTATGGGTTTTGGGGTGGCAAAGGAATGTTTAGGGTTTATGATGGGTATGGGTTTTAGGTGGCAAGGGTAAGTTTAGGGTGAATATGGATTTTAGGGTAGCAAGGGTAATTGTAGGGTTTAGGGTGGGGATTGGGTTTTAGGTGGCAAGGGTACTTTTAGTGTTTAGAGTAGGGGTGGGTTTTGGGTAGCTAGGGAATTTTAGGGTTTAGGGTGGATATGGGTTTTTGGTTGGCAAGGGTAAATTTAGCATCAAGGGTGGATATGGTTAGAGGGGTTGTGGGATGAGGGTAATTTTAGGGTTTCGGGTGGGTATGGGTTTTGGGGTGGCAAAGGAATCTTTAGGGTTTATGATGGGTTTGGGTTTTAGGTGGCAAGGGTACTTTTAGTGTTTAGGGTGGGGGTGGGTTTTGGGTAGCAAGGGCAATTTTAGGGTTTAGGGTGGGTATGGGATTTATGGTGGGAAGGGTAATTTTAGGGTTTAGGGTGGTCATGGGGTTTTGGGTGGTAAGGGTGATTTTAGGGTTTAGGCTGGGTATGGGTTTTGGAGTCGCAAAGGAATTTTTAGGGTTTATGATGGGTATGGGTTTTAGGTGGCAAGGTTACTTTTAGTGTATAGGGTGGAGGTGGGTTTTGGGTAACAAGGGTAATTTTAGGGTTTAGCATGGATATGGGTTTTTGGTTGGCAAGGGTAAATTTAGCATCAAGGGTGGATATGGTTTGAGGGGTTGTGGGGTTGTGAGGATATATATATATATATATATATATATATATATATATATATGTGTGTGTGTGTATTCAATATTTATACACACACGCACCTTCATATGCAATGAAATTCGTTGTAAAGGCATGCGTGGTAATGGCATATGCGTTGTAAAAAAATCTGTGGTTATGGTTATGCGTGGTAATAGCATTCACGCTGTAACAGTCGTGTTGTAACGCCATGCGTTACAACAGAATGTGTGGTTCCGACATACATCCCGCTACATACCATGTTTTGTACATAGTGAGCCAGATTTGCCAAGACTTCACACACACACACACAAGCATGCACATGCATGGAAGCGCACGTGCACACACACACAGGCTAGTGCAGAAATTGCTCATTCAAGCAGTTCCATAACCATGGCGGATATGCTATATATCATCCCAGGATTGACCATTCTTCCCAAGGAACCTGGGTAAATCATATACAAAATAACAATTATAACTTCAGGTTCATTCATTAACGACAATTTCATCAATGTTCGTTTGCTGCAAACAAAATGCTGTGTTAACTCAATAAATCCAATTTAAAGACAAGTTTGCAAAACTGGAAAGGAAAGGAAGTCAATATAGGAATCCAACAATGTTTAAAGACTTACTTTGTAATTACCTCCACTCCATTCATCAAAAGTGGCACAAGATCAAACGTGCAGACGGCACAGTGCTCTGTGACAAGTGATGCAAAATATACAGATTCTGACAGAAAGCTAAACATGACTAAAATATTCAAACACTTCTATATAGACAATCTGAGTGCAATGTTGTGGATGTTTCATCCTGCTTAGAGGTATTCAGTGGGTCTCATCAAAATGATATGATACTGTTAGACTCATTTATGGAATGTGGTAGGCTAAAAGAGTTAAAAAATGGGTCAAGCAAACAAAACATCTTTGCAGTGTACGATGCCTCCCTTGGAAAGTGTGAATAACAGAGGCACTGGCTGATACTCCTTGAAGAAACAATACAACAACAGCATGGTTTGCCAGAGCATCCATTGCATGAACGCCTCTCATCCCCTCAAGGAATGTATTCTCTCCACTATGCTATATGGCATGCCTGTTTCATGGAAGAAAGGCAAGCTAAGAGCATGACATCTCCATGTTTCCACTACGTTACAACTCGCCATTCATGTCACACTGCCCTCCCTCCCACAGATAGGCACACATCTCACACATCAGTCATACACAACTTTTAACTCTTCCACTCCTAAGAGAGTAAACTGTAACTGTAAACTGAGTATATTAACCTTCACATACATCTCTTTTACACAGACCCTATATAAACTGCATTGGTAGCAACAGCTGGATCAATTGTAGCCCTTAATGTGGCTAAGAGACAACCAGGCCATGCATTTTAACACATCCCTTGTACCCGGACAGGTATGTCACTCTGCTATCAATGCCATTAATACAGTCTAGAGAATTGTATCTTTTTGTTTGTCATAATTCAACACTGCTATTTATATATCTTTTTAGATATGCAGGGCAATGTATTCTGCAGGTGCTTATATATGAAATTAAATGAAACTCAAATGTGCTCATCCATTCCCTCTCAACGTTTACCTTGAAAGGCCTTGATTGTCAGCCCATCAGCCAACTGGTACCACCTCCTCTTCTGCTCAAACTAGTGAACCAACATGGGGACTGGCCATAGACAGCAGGTGGATAGCTGAGCCTGTTAAATCAGCAGCTTGCTGGATGGCAGTTTGTCTAACCATATCTCTCTGTGTATAAATTGCAGAATACTGCAAAATATTCATTTCATAACAAAAAAAGGACCCATGTTCAGCATGTCTCAATAATGGGCCTAATGGGTGATCTAATATGTTAAATGCTTGTGTCCTTACGTCCCCAAGTATATACTTCCTGTAAGAAAGTGGGATATTGACTGGGGTGGATGTAAGTCCACCACAGGTAATAATTCCACAAAATTGTCAGGGTAAACATACAGTTTCTGTAATTTAAAGATCAGCTCAACCTCTGGTACTATGACACACAGCAGACAGGTTTAACTTAGGAAACATTTGTAAATTATTTAGCAATAAAAGACAAATGACAGAGAAATGATCAAATCTGTGAACTGATGATGTGCAATTTTAAATTTTGTAGGTTAGAAAGTGACAGGAAACAGGATAGTCTCTATGGGTGCTGTAGATCTGAACCTGAGCACCATTTGAGGCTGACTGTGATGACCTGAGGCCAGCTAAGCCTAGTATGAGGGTCTTGTCAAAAAAGTTATCTATTGACTTAAGGCCCGATATTGAGTTTGGCGGTGCAGGAGCAGATCAAGGGACAAATAACGACCACCTTCTATGATGACACTGGTTGAGCAGCTGACATTTAGTGGTCCTTCCTCAAAGGAAGCATCTTTGACAGTAGCAGGTAAGACGCAATTATATCTCATTTGCATGGACATATATTAACCAACAAACAATATTTTGTGACAGTGTAATGTACTTTCAACCATGCTAAAGTGTCATTTGTTGCTTAAAACGAATGGGCAATATAATTACTGCAAAATTAGGCAGAATTACTCAAGGATCGTAACACAGCATTTAGCTTTATTTTCTTGGTGCAGAATGCACCCTTCAGTCCAAAGTCAACCCAAGGATGCATTTTGCGCTTTTGTGCTAGGATTTTTGTGCAACATTACTAATAAATACAGGAACGGGCATAATCGCATAATTTTCTGTAATTTGATGTTAAAAGAGTAACACGAAATTACCTAAATTACTCCTATCACTCCGGCATAAATACAATTTCGCCTGGGTCTAGTTTTAGTCTCAAGTGTCTATATGACAAATTACATTAGCATTTTCTTGCAGTTCCTAAGGACTTAGGGGCAAATGCATCAACATAAGGAATTGCGATTCCTAAATAGCGATTTTTAAGGAATCGCTATTTAGGAATCGCAATTCCTATGCATGTAGGAATCGCAAAATAAATTGCGATTCCTACACATTATCTAATAGCTATTCGCAAATTGCGAATTGCTACTAGCTAATGTCACTCCATTCATTCCTATGGGCCTATTGGCCCATAGGAATGAATGGGAATGCATGCGCAATTTGCAAATACCAATTTGGTAACCGCAAATTGCGAATGCAATTGCAAGGGTGCCAGGGGGCCTAAGGCCCCCCTGATGCACCCCCCCAAAAAGGTAAGTGTGCACATGTGGCGCACACACATGCCCTAAGGGCATGTGTGTGCACCACATGTCACTTTGAAAAATGCACTTTTGTGCATTTTTCAAAGATTTAGCAAATTACCATCAACTTGAAGTTGATGGTAATTAGCGTTTCCTAAATGCGAAGTCGCATTTAGGAAAGGCTTGATGCATCTCAAATAGGGAATCGCACTTTGCAATTCCCTAAATGCATTTGCAATTTAGGTAATCGCAATAAATTGTGATTACCTATTTTGCAAATGCAATCCCTTAGATGCATCGGAAAAGGCATTTTACCAGTCGCAAACGGGCCCGTTTGCGAGCGGTAAAATGCTTGATGCATGTGCCCCTAAAAGCCTAACAAAGAAGCTGTATCAAAGTCAAAATACGCTTTATTCGATTTAAAAAGCTTAAATCATAAAAGCACAATACATTAAAAACAGAAATACATCAATTCATATAGGTAAGTTTGACAGTACATTAAAAACAACATCGGTTACACATTAGTACAAAGCTAATTGACGAACACAGCCATGTCATATAAAAAATCCATGAACAATTAAGAAAAGGAGGGGCCTTGCATGGTTTTCCTGTATCTAACCACCCCTTTCAAATATTTGGCTATGTGATCCATAAAAATTTCGTCATCTAAAAATTGTAACTTGATGAAAGCAGGACGACATTGTCTCAGTCCTAGCACTTTTAAAATAGGCAGAATCCATTTTTTCCTAATTAAAATATAAAACTTACAGAAGAAAATAATATGAATTGTGGACTGTGCAGATATATCATCACAAGGGCAAGGGCATAAAGAGCGTAACCAATCATTTACCTTGGGGAATGTGACCATGTTGTGAAAATTGCCTAGACGAAGGCGAGTCAATAGCAGCCTGTCGTAGGTTCCTGATGTTTTTGTTAGGTAGGGTTGAATCCCCGATTGCATCAAGAGCAATTGGTTTGCTCTGACGGATGGTTTCATGATGTTAGAGGACAAACTAATCATCTCCAGATGGTTAATGCATAATAGCTTTAGTTCCTTCCTTGTGACATTAATCAGGCTGGTGGGATTAACAAAGTACTCGGAGCAGCCTAAGTCATTCATAAAATGTTTGACATATGCAAGCCAGGGAATGCAATGTGCCTGTTGCAGGCTCAGGCAGTCATTTATCACATCCCGATTGAGACCGGTTGCAGTACCGGTCCAAACCTTATGCCATAATAAGTTCGGCTGGATTTTAATAAGGTCGGACAGGTATGTCAGTCCCAATTCGGCGTGACAAATATACGTGGCTGTGCTCTTCGGAACAGCTAAAATATATTTTAAAAACTTGTTCTCTACCTGCTGTAGGGGCTCTACATTAGCGTAACCCCAAATGCCAGCTCCATACATTGCAATTGAAATGCATTTGGCTTTGTAAATTGTCAACAAGTCGTTAATGGGGCGCTTCCTAGCTTCCTGGCGAAGTTTATTAACGCTCCTATGGCTTTGGCAAATAACAATGTTCTAGAATTAATGGCTTTGACCCATGATCCCCTTCTTTCAAAAATGATTACCAAGTATGAGAAATAATTAGCGAATTCAAGTTTACTGTTGTTTATGAAGGTGTCACGACACTTAACATTGAACTTACTACATTTCATGGTAAATGTTTTGGAGATGTTTACGTTAAGGTCATGGCTTGACATATAGGATACAAAGCTCGAGATGATTTTCTGCAGACCAATTGGTGTTCGAGATAAAAGAACAGCATCATCAGCATATAACAATGCTCCAATTGTCCGCTTGCCAATGCTAGGTAGGTCCTGACATTCCCTCGATAAGGTGGCGCCCAAGCTATTTATATAGAGGGTGAAAAGGAGGGGGGCAAGCACGCACCCCTGCCTTACCCCCTTCTTAACAGGGAAAGTGTGGCTAAGTTCACCTGTTTTCCCATAACGGACCCTTGCCCGTGCATCTAAGTAAGACTGTCTTAAAAAATTAATAAGTGGCAATTCCACCCCCATAGACTCAAGTATACTCCACAATTTCTGATGATTAACACAATCAAAGGCCGAACTCAAATCAACAAAACACAAATAAAGTCTCCCCCGTTTGGCCAGTGTGTATTTTCCCATTAAAAGACATAGGTTTAGGCTCTGTTCCACTGTGCCTAAGCCTTGGCGGAATCCGTACTGTAACTCCGAGATTACACCAGTATCCTCTGCCCACATCTGCAATCTATTTAAGATAACGCACCCGGCCACTTTCACTAGGGAGTCCAAAAGCGATAGAGGCCTATAGCAGGCCGGATCATTACGGTCACCTTTCTTGAAAATGGGAACAAGGATGGACTCCGTCCAGGTCGGAGTGAATCCTTGTGTACAACAAGCCCTTAAAGCCAATGTTAGTAGTGGACCCCACAGCAAGGGGCATGATTTATATAAATCAACTGGTATGCTGTCTGGTCCAGAGGCTTTTCCTCCCATACTCACGTTAATGGCTAGAATCACCTCAACAACATTAAGATCAATGCCAATTGGGAGATAGCTTGAGGGGCCTGTACTAAGATCTTCACCCTGATGGATATCTACATTAGGACAATATAGGCTGGAAAAGTGGGTCACCCATTGGTCCTCCCCGATCGTGATTTCGTTGCTAGGCGTGTTTTTAGGGTTTTTAGGGTTGTAGGGTTCACGGCCTTCCAAAAGCCTTTTATATCTTTTAAGTCTGATGCTTGCTTCAGGGCCTGCCACAGTTCGGTTCTTATAGCCTCTTTTCGCTCCTTAAGCGATGTTTTATACGCTACTCTAGCCATTTTTATAACTTCCTGATTCCTCATGGGCTTTTGTAGGGCGGTTTTCAGTGCTACATGAGCTTTGCTACATTTAGAGTCAAACCAGCCCGACATACTATTAGGGTTTTTTTTAGTTTCTATTAGCAATTTACTATGTACGGCCTGTGATATTTTTCAGAAAGAATTAAAAATATCTGAATCCGAGGCAGTCTCATCGAGACAGATGGAAAAATCTGATTTACAACAGCTTAAAAGTGACTTAGTTAGTGAATCAACACCCGCCCATTTAATCGTGTAACCATTGGATCTGTTGATGGCAATATCTTGTGCGGGTTGGATGACCATATGTCTTTTAGATAGCACTTTGGCCGGCAGATCTAAGGTGACGCTGATAGGAAAGTGATCACTAAAAGCAACAGAGTGAGTTTTGAAATTAAGTACTCTGTCAGCGTGTCTGTTTGATATTAATAGGTAATCTATGGTTGAACACAACCCACGTCCGTTAAATGTGCTGCTAAACGCTACGGGTGGAGAGCAGAGGTCGTTGGCAAATCCCAAGTCCATAAAATATTTAATCAGGTTTAATTGATCCCCAAGATGGGAGTGCGAGAAATGGTGAATGTCTTTCTCGCCATCATTTATTAAACCACAACTGCCCCCTTCAGCGTGGATGCAAGGGCCTATGTTAAAGTCCCCTCCCCAGATTATACAGAGGTCCTTGTTTATTTTTTTTGGAGAACTTTCCAGATCTTTCTGTAGATGCCTCAAAACTCCCTCCATTTGCGGGGGGATAATATTATAGAAATTTAATAGGACAGTACAATGGGAATTGTCAATCGATATTTTTAGGACCTGGTAGTAGGTGTTAGATACCATGAGGTCAACCTTTCTTACATTCAGCCTATATGAGAGGTAGGTGCATGAACCACCCTTTTTCCTCCCGTGGTTGGAGGATACAGCCGGTGTAAAAAATGTTTTAAACCCATTGATGTGTGGTGTAGTGTCTACCCAGGTTTCTTGGAAACATAATATGTCATAGTTATTTATGAATTCAAGCCAGGCAGGGTTAAAAAGTTTTGTAGTTAAACCCGCCACGTTCCAGAACAGGATATTAGTTAGGCTAGACCTACATTCACTCAGGGTATCACACTTGCTCAGTACATGATCGGTGTTAGCAATATTAGAGTAGTGGACACGACTATTACTTGGGTATGAATAAGGGGTGTTTAAGAGTGTCGAGTGTGATCCATTCTCGTTGTTGTGCTATACGGCAATATCAACTGCTGCTTCTCCCTTGAACTGCGCGTCGTCTAGTGGCACCAGAGAGCGAAGGCTGGGACCATCCAGTGAAGCATCAACAAGACTTTGATCGTTATGGGTGGGTTCCTTAGGCTCGGTGGGTGTCAATTTGGGGCCAAGATGATGATTAGGACCAATCCAGCATTGCCCTACGTATCTAGGTGAGTGAGTGAGTCAATCAATATTTTCCAGAGATGGAAGTGTATCAAATTTGTTGTGTAAGGGTAGGCTAAACTGGTGACAAATATTAGGACTAATAGATCTCTGCTGTAAAGAGTGATGAATGTGATTGATTGGGGGTAAGAGTATCCAAGGGGCAATACATTTATACCTCTATTTGTCACATGATCACTGCCTGGTCTGCATAGAATTTCGCGTGTCATTCTTGGCGTTCTGAAGGTAAGAACTATACAGTCCCCGGGAAAAGTTTTATCCCTTCTTCCTACCCAAGCTACTCTTCTTGCCATTTTAAACTCGCCAAAAAGGGCCTCTGTTAGCCCGGTTTTTGTCCCGAGCCAACAGAGAGCCTTGTTTCTTAGTGCCTCCCAAGTTTTGTTTGCCAGGGAAGTGGAATGCGGTGCGTTCGCTAATATTATGGTATATGGAGTGGCCTCTGGCGGCAGATTCAATCTCACCACCTCCATATCCGAGGGGGCTGCACTGGGAATAGGCGATGGCTGAGTTACTCTGGGCTTGTTGTGGACTAAGGCATCATTATGGTTTGTATTACTTATACTCTTATGTCCTGCAAATGCTTTAGCTGAGGTTTGCGTGGTTTGTGGGATGACAGCTTGAGGAAAAGGAGCTGCCTCGCCATCATCCTGTACAGGCTTTAATGAGTTACTCGGGGGATTAATGGGACATGCACCATGACATATTCTTAATGAGCCCTCAATAGCAGTTACCCTGGCCAGCAGATTCTCTAAGGGGGCTGTCACTAATTTATGGAGGGCATCTAGTCCCAAACCCTCCCCTGCAATAGCAGCAATCTGAAAAGTCTCTTTTTGACCGTTCATTTTATTCATTGCCATGTCCATGTGTTCTAGGCGTCCACAAAGTAAAGCAAAATTATTATTTATCGATTCTTTGATCCGTGCGAGAACCATACCCAGGGAAGTCTCCCCAGCAGTATCAAGAGCAGCAACCCCGCATGTACTATATGCTGGTGAAGGAGAAGCAACATCAGTCTGAGTACTAATAGAACAAGTTTGTGTCACTTCATGGTTAACGCACCCGATCCCTTTAGGTTGTCTTTGTTTTTGAGTGCCCGCACCCTTCCTTCTTTTCACTGGTGGCTCTCTTGTCTTGTCCGTGCTACAGGGTATGATGGTCCGTGTCCTTGTGGCTATGCTTGACCCAGATAAGAAGTCCTTGGAGGAAGCTTCCACATCAAGTACAGGAGAGGACTGAGACGTACCTTGCGAGGTAGGGGATGTGCAAGTTTGGGGAACCTCCCTCGGGGTAGTAGTAGTACCTACAGAGGAATGCCTCTGCAAGGATAAAGGTTCTAGAGAGAGTCGCCTCTCCGTCAGTTCAATTTCATGACTAAGCATAGATTCGGCTCTGACAATAAATGCGTCCAAAGTTCCCGCTACTCCCTTACGTTTGCTCATTGTGGTAACAAGTGTCTGAGATGAACACCTCCCTAAACACAAGTATTATGAACAATGGGATGTAGGACACCACGATACCTGGCAGTTGTTGAACCAATGTCCGCTGTTCCGATGTCAGAGGGGGGGCTCAGCCTCCTCCGGGCTCCGACGGGCATGGACGGGCCCGCCCTTGGCCCAGGCTTTGCCCGGGCTTTGCCCGGGTGCGTCCCAGGCCACTGGCCGGCGTGCAGTTTTACTAGCACGTCCTCGCGCTGTGCAGGCTGGAGGGTGAAGTCATGGGGAGCATTGAGCAATGGGCGTGAAACCAGCGGCAAAGGATGACAGCGCGCCACGGGCTGGCGTGCAGTTTTACTAGCGCGTCCTCGCGCTGTACAGGCTGGAGGGTGAAGTCCTGGGGAGCCCTGAGCAATGGGCGTGGAACCGGCGGCAAAGGATGACAGCACGCCACGGGCCGGCGTGCAGTTTTACTAGTGCGTCCTCGCGCTGTGCAGGCTGGAGGGTGAAGTCCTGGGGAGCCCTGAGCAACGGGCGTGGAAACGGCGGCAAAGGATGACCGGTTTCGGTTCCCAGTCCGGCCCTGGCTGCACCATGTAAAACAGTCACGCCTGGGGCTCCGGGGGCACGAGGCAGCACCCCTTAACTCGTGCTCCTCCCTGAGCCAGCGATCAGCTGTATCATCCACAAGCAGCGGACGACATGCAATTCAGTGACAAAACGTTATCCACTTACAAGCTGCCATCTCGGCTACCTCTGCCACTGAAATGGAGGAGGAGAGTGTTGATCCCACCCAGGATAATTGATCCCATCCAGGATAACTTCTTAAAATGCAACTCACTGCCAGCTAGCAGTCTGACTCTATGGATCACCTACATATTTCAAGTCCTCATGGAAACAGCTAAAAGTGCTGGGGCAGAATAGTTTTCCAACAACAAGTCTTTTTGTTTGCTTCTGTGTTTTGTAAATCATTGCAAAATGTTTCCAAGACATTGTGAAATTGCACCGGTAACATCTCATGGTCTCGCCTGAAGAGGATTAGCCCTGGGTGATAAATTCTGTTCCACCAGCAGAGTTTGCAGATTTGTGGCCACTCTGCCTTACGCTTGTAGCGTGGAATTCTGGTCAAACTCTGCCAGCCACTGCGTGGCGGAGTTATTTCTCATGTGTGATTCACAAACGGTAAGCTGGCGAGCGTGAGTGAGAATTGGCATCTCCTAGCTTGATTTTCGGCTGCTGGTAGGGCACCTGGCAAGATTTTCTCAAGGCGGGCGGTCACCAGCACTCACGACCGTTCACGTTGAAAAAGCTGCAGCTTGAGTAGAAAATCTACTCGAGTGGCAGCAAAGATGCAGAGCCCTTTGGTGTGCTGTGTAATGCCATTCCCACTGATTTTGCAGTGTGGAACAAACTCCTGGCGCTAAAAATCAGCATGAGCAGTGAGATGTGCCGATTTCAACCTATTTGCGGAACGCCGTGGAATTTTGCCGGGTTTTCACATAACTCTGTGGAATTCTGTGGAGTGAAACTCTGCGAGTTCCACCCACCGTTAAAGAGGATGCAAGGTGCCGTGCCTTGGTCATACAGATGATACAGGCCTTCACAAGCAGGGGTCCTTCTCAAGCTGCACGGGCAAGTCATGCCCCTCAGTCAGCTGGAAATCAACACTAACCTGCAACGGACACCCCACTTACAACCCCTACCAACCTCGCACCTGTATCCCCACCAAGCCCACCTCCTCCCACTTCACAACTAGAAGTGCATGGCCAGACATATGGACAGCAACCACTACCCCATAAACAAACCATTTACCACTACCTGTTCCATCTTCACTGAATGCTCCACACGTTTTGTCAACACCCATTCCAATGCTATGCATAACAATTGCAAAATATTTTGAATAAATATCAATTGCACCAACCTTTCACTTGTGTCTCGTGAGCCTGGCCATGAATATGTCTATGTGTTTAATGTACTGCATTGTGTTATAGAGTCTGTATTATTTAACTTTTTCACTTACAACTCACACTCACATACATAAATAAGCATGCTAACACCCTCAAAACAGAGTATCAACATATCCAAGTTAGTTGTCAAAATAAAATATTTTTATATATTTGCATTTAAAAAAAAAAATACATTGGAGTATAAACTTTTAATTCCCGGGAAGGGGAGAAAGAACAAAAATATCATTTGAATGCAGGGAGGGGTGGGTAACATGAAGGAGGGTGGGCAATAGAAAAAACACATTAGGAATAACGGGGCATGTCTATTTAAGAAACAATATGCAAAATGTCCAATAAATAGTCCAAATCAAAGTTCAAAAGCTGCATAGTAAAGTTAATATCTTGCTATTTGGCCGATGCCCGGTGGAGCTACCTGATAGCTAAAGAGGAGATGGGCCGTGGACTTCCCCCTCGGCCATCACCTACCCAGCCGGTCTTGGGGCAGACTTTCCTTCGTCTCGCCGTCGTATCTCCCTCCTACCCCTTCACCCTACCCCCCTACCCTTCTACGCTCCATTTATCTCATCTCCTAGGCTCTTCAAATGTTTTACTAGTAACTTATGTAACCTGTTAACTGATGTAATTTTGTAACTTTGAGGTACCTCATGTAAAGCGCTCTGATACCTTCGGGTCTAGCCAGCGCTATATAAAACTCAATAAATAAACATAAACAATATCTACTGCAAAATTCAAAAGTCCAACTGAAATGAAAAGCCCATCCCCCAACCCAGATATTGTATCTAACAGGACACTCTGGGCTGAGGGCAAAAGATCCTGGCCATTCTGTGGAACTGCCATCAGGACCACCTGGTCTCTATTCAGGCACTGGCATTTGAAGCTGCAGGGTGGGAGACAAAATAACAGTGGGTAGGAATGCCTGGTTCTTTGGACCAGACAAAATGGCTGCAGTTCAGGAGAACCATGGGAAAAAGAGGTTTTGATGATTGTCAACCTTCACCTCTCTGTGGGCCTTCACCTCTGCCACTACCTCTTTGACATCCCGTGATAGCATCTGCTGACCAGCAATCTACTGCCTCATGGCCTTCTGAAAAGCAGTCATGGTGGCATACTATGGGGCTAGGCATGGGATACTACATGAGGGCTCGGGAATGTTACCATTGGCTGCTGATCTTAAGGGGGGAAACTTTCAGGAATTGGGGGAATAACAGGGAGTAAGTGTTGAAACAGAGGTGATAGTAAGTAAAATTTACCTTTTTTAAGTATAGAAGTAAACAGACTAATAAAAGACAAAGAGGTGCCCCTTATTACCAAAGGAATAGGGCACTATACAGTGAATAAAGAAACAGTATCCTTTGGACCCGATATCACACTTATAATATTCAACCAGTCAATATATTCCATTCAAACCAATACTTCTTCACTCTTATCTCACATACACACTTGAGGGAATATTGCCATATAACTACCACAGAGGGTCATGAACCATAAAATATACAAAGATGTACAAAGATATATAAATCGATTTATTATAAAAACCAGTGTATCTAAAAAGACGTTAAGAAACTCAAGGGCAATAAAACCCTATACTATATGAACACAGTACATTGCATGGTAAATAGACAGAAATCACAAAGGTTTCAGAGCAAATAATCACATGTTAAAATACAATCCATTTAAAAAAACCAAAGATAAAACAAATTAAAGAGAGTACATAGCACAGACAGGTTCAATTTATCATTAGTTTTTTACACATCTGTTTTACACCAATATTTAAGGCAAAGATCCTGGTATGTATTACTCATAGACCTCCGCCTTTCTAACAGATTGTGTATTAAGATGAGCGTCGACGCGTTTCGATGGATGAAAAAATGTTAAACCATCTTTTTCAAGACCGAACCAATTTGACTCTCCTTAAATAAAACGAATTTTTCTCAAATAAACAATATCAATTTAACCACCACCTGTGTGATAAAAAAACAGATGTCAATCATTTGGTCCCAGAAGGAAACTACCACTAAATCAACATAAACATATTATTAAATAAATTACAAACAAACAAAGATCCATATTCATATTAAAATTAGACCTCCACACATATTTTTTATCAGCTTGTCATATCTATTTTCATATTTACATCTCTACAATATTATCTACAATGTTCAATAGATATCCCACATACCCCTAAACCATATCATAGATCAATTGTAAGACATGAATCAATGTTAAAACATGGAAAGAAACAAACACTCAATTGGAATTTGCATGGCGACCCTCTCTTTCTCACCACACTCACACTCCAAATAGTGTGTTCTTATTAAAATAGAAACACTAACTACACAGGCAGTTCCCATACCAATGTCTCCACATATTCTTCTTTTAACCAGAACCTCACAAGGTAAAAAGTGGGAAATAAAACAATTATCTCACCTCCCATAGGTAGTACTAATTATATCAAAAAGTACTAGACGGATATAATGTGATGTAATATCTTTACTTGTCTTCACTATTCCGTTCTCAATTAGTGAAAATAAATCGGTAAAAATACAGTAGTATACTAGCATTAGTCTCCACCTATAGTGTGTTTAATTAAATAGATGAGAAAATCGCACTTACTAAACATAAAAACTCACCTGAATTAAAAACTAATTTCCCAACATCCTAAATTGATGCCATATTTTGAAGCTAAAAATGGTTTTGTAGTCTTCCAAGCAGGTCTATAGCACACCTAAAAAAGAGACGTAATAATTCCATGTTTCAATAAATTTATATAAGACTACACCTAGTTAAATTTTGAACTTAGAGATCTTCTATACTTATTTTTACCGTTTATAAGACCTCCGCCACAGATAATATATTGATGTATCAATGGTTCTCAAGAAAGCTCCTTCAAAATGGAAGCAGAATTACTGCTGTCAATGGGCGAATTATTTCAATTTGTCGTCCTCTATAACTCCCTCTTTGACATTAGGGTCTGTAAAAAGTCAATTATGTGCATTGATTATTGCCAAATATTTAAATCCACTGCCTAATCAAATGCATATTGTATAATGTGCTAGCCATCCCATATAAGAGTATAATAATGCCCTAAATGAAAACTCACTACTGTTAGTACCACATGAATACACTATTGTATATCACGGAAGAAGAAAGAGGAACCTATAGTGAGGATACTCTCCGCACCGCACTCTACTCATAATTATCGCAGAAAGCCATATAACCTAAATTAAAACATAATAAGTCCACTCTTCCTACTCTCGTAGTCTCTTTCATGTATGGCACACAAATGTGTCAAAAATATCACCCCCTTCACTATCGATTAGCACTTCAAAGTTTAACAGAGGGACTGTTTTGCACTATATTAAGAGCAGAACCCACCGTTACTCCAGAGTATATAAAAAACTTCAAGAGGAGATAGTTCTCATAAGAATACTCTCCATATCACCCCAGACTAACGATTATCCGGAAGAGCTAAACAGAATATACCTAAACATAATGGGCCCGCTCTTCCAGCTCTCGTAATGTCTTCCCTATAGAGCACATTTATACATGCCCAAAATCACTGTCCCCTCATGGCTTTTTATCATTTCTAGCAAACTAAGTGACTATATGCACTAATTTAATAACAAAGGCCACCCGTAACCACTGAGTATGCCTACAACTACCTACTCTATGCTGCCAAACGTAAGTAAGGCCATAAGCGGTGTGCCATTTTACTTACAGTTAGCGCGGTTGTCATCACATGCGGTCCTCGTCCTTCAGCGGTTAGTTGGCCAATACTAACCGCTCGGTGGTATACTTTTATACCCGGGCCGCGCCTATGTTAATCTTCACCTGACTCCTATAACTAGAATCACCCTCTCCATTCTTGGCCATGCGCGGACTGACCCTCTATTACTTCGGGTTCTATCGGAAGGTACGCATCTAAATGAAATGCTATGGGAACGCCGGCGCCATATTGGAATGATTAAAAGGCTACACGGCTATTACTATATAAGTGAATATAAATGGCAATAATATTCACATTAGTCTGATCCATAAGTGCTTTATAAATGTCATTCTTATCTAGGATCCGGACCCATAAAAAAAAGAAAAATACTAATAAAATTACTAATATGAAACTCTCTTTCCTACATATAAAGGTAGACCACTCATTGAATTTCACACTCTAAAATTTATTTCAAAGTTTATTTTTAGTTTTCAACAGATCCTGTCTTCTTAGTACCAATCAAGTCTCATACATATCCTAACACATGAGCTAAAAACCTAATATAAAAAGATACTAACTGCACCATCTCAGTAATAAATCATCACATTGAATACCATTAAAGTGAATCCCAAGCATCCTATATAGAAACTATATTAAGCCCACTCCCTATCAGTGCTAACTCTCAAGGACAACTCATAAAAGCAGAATAGAAGCCCGAATAAGATTGAAAATGTTCTTCAGGCAATAAATGACATCCAATCCTCTCTAGAGTTAAGACCCTTATTAACGGTATCTAATTTGCATATATACCATTGTTCTCTCATTTTTCTGAGCTTGTCCACATTACCCCTTCTCCTATTATATTTCACTTTTTCTAATACGAACCACCAAAAGTCTTCGCACTTATGATTGTACTGAATAAAATGTGCTGTCAATGGTGCATTATCTTTTTGCGTTCGTATAGCGGATTTATGTTCTATTAGTCTCAGCCGCAACTCCCGACCAGTCTCGCCCACGTAGCCTAGGCCGCATGGGCAGACCAGAAGGTAAACTACGTTTTTGGTCCTGTAGAAGTAAACAGACACCACTAACAATACAAAGGCGGAAACCAAGCGTCCTTTCCTCATCATATTTCCTGTTCTGTATGACCACTCAGAACCTGGAGCCTCACAGGGCCCATCATTCCATTCCAGAATGAGGGACACAAGCACGAGAAGGAAAGCAGGACACAACACACCTCTCCCTTCAATTACAACACAATTTTCTTTCTAAAGAACATTCTAAATAGAAGAATAGAAACAACAATGAAAACAATATAAATACATATCAATAAGAATGAATATGACATTCACATGAAAATGTACATTAATGACCCCACCACAAAATCTCTAAATTTCACAGGAAAATTACATTCATGTTTTATACGCAAACACTTTATAAATGGCCTTTACAGTACATTGCTATCAACCCCAGAAAACATGGCATCACCCTTGGAACTTTTTGTCACTTTGATCACACGGTCACTATTACACCATTGTCCATTCTTCAGTCTCACAAAATAATCATGCTGACTGACTTCCACATCTCGGCATGGTGTTCCAAATTTCACCCTACCTTTTACAAACTTAGCATCTGGCATTGTCACTAACACAAAATCCTGTTTGAAAAATAAACACTTAGTTCATTTGTTCACATAATATCAAATCCTGCTATTCATCTAACTCTGGTAGATGCTCGAGCGTATTTTATTAATATTAGAATCAACATCAATAGCAACACTTGCAGTGGATAGTTTGCTCATCATATTACCTGTTCTGTATGACCACTCAGCACCTGGAGTCTCACGGGGCCCATCATTCCATTCCAGATTGAGGGACACAAGCACGAGAAGGAAAGCAGGACACAACACACCTCCCCCTTCAATTACAACACAATTTTCTTTCTAAAGAACATTCTAAATATAAGAATAGAAACAACAATGAAAACAACATAAGTACATATCAATAAGAATGAATATGACATTCACTTAAAAATGTACATTAATTACCCCACCACAAAATCTCGAAATTTTGCAGGAAAATTACATTCATGTTTTATAAGCAAACACTTTATAAATGGCCTTTCCAGTACATTGCTATCAACCCCAGAAAACTTGGCATCACACTTGGGACTTCTTGTCACTTTGATCACACAGTCACTATTCCACCATTGTCCATTCTTCAGTCTCACAGCACAATCATTCTGACTGACTTCCGCATCTCGGCATGGTGTACCAAATTTCACCCTACCTTTTACAACCTTAGCATCTGGCATTGTCACTAACACAAAATCCTCTTTGAAAAATAAACACTTTGTTCATTTGTTCACATAATATCAAATCCTGCTATTCATCTAACTCTGGTAGATGTTCGAGCATATTTTATTAATATTAGGATCAACATCAATAGCAACACTTGCAATGGCTAGTTTGCTCAATCAAGCAGACTTCAGAAAGTCCTGAGAAGATCTACCTCTTAATGTCTGAAACAGAGAAACCCCCATTACGCTGTGAGGAGTGTTGCGATAAGACCACAACATGGTACGAACAGCATCCACCACATCAGTTCCTTTAATCACTGCACCTCTCACACATTCAATTACAAGTCTATTTGCTCTCTCCACCTGGCCATTGCTTTGAGGATAATACAAACTGAATCTCTTGTGTTGAATCCCTGCCCCACGCAAAAACTCCTTCATCTCAGCAGAGACGAATCACACACCATTATCAGGCATTATTTTAAATGGAAAACCCTCTCTTGAAAATACATCAGCTAGAAAAGTGATAACAGTCTTGGTGTTCATCTCAAATACAAATTTGCCCTCTAGCCACTTAAATAGATAATCAGTTAGAACAATGGCCAAATGCTGAGCACTTGAGAGAGTATAAAACGGATGCAGAAAATCCAAACTTACTCTACTTCACACCCTTTCTGGGCTACCAAGTTTCACCATGGCTGGTGTGGCCCACTTAAGGCATTTGTTTTTACATAGACAAACTGAGCACCTCTCAATCAGTCGCTCAACGTCCCTGTCCACACTTGGTCACCATGTAGATTTCTCTCAGTCTTCTCTTGTTAAGGGTCATGCCCAAACAGCCCTCATAGTTTACTTGTAATAACTTGGAGCTTAGTGGAACCAATTTGTCTGCTCTAAATAGTTACCCTGCTTCACTGACAGCTCAGATGGTACCTTACAAAAGGATTGCAAATCCACAGTAAAGTTGCTTTCTCTAGGCCAACCTTTACTCATGTACTCCATAACTTTCTTCAAAGAAACTTCTTGAGCTAGGGCATTCCTCTACTCTTTTTCACTGACGCATTCGATTGTACCCCATGCAACACTCGCAACCAAACAGTCTGCATCCTGTTGATCATTCAACACCTCCTCAATTTCATCACCTGATCAAGGAAAATGAGAAAGACAATCCGCCTTCTTGTTCTTCCTCTCAGGAAAATATTTCACATCGAAATGATACTCAAGAAGCTTCACACTCAACCTTAACAACCTGGCTGTTGCTTTTGTGTAATGATTATTGAATGCACTAATAGTAGGCCCCAGGAGTTTTTGGTCTGTGCTCAAAAGAAACTTAGTTCCCCACACATAAGCTTTAAACTTTTCAACTTCCCAGGCGCGAGCCAGCATTTCACTCTCAATAACAGAGTAAAGGTGTTCCTGTGGCCTGAGAGTACGTGAAGCAAAGGCAATAATACATTCAGTACTACCCATCCCCTGAGATAGAACCGCTCCAAGCCCCACACCTCTGACATCAATAGTAATAGACAGCGGCTTCCTTGGTAGGTACGGAGAAAGTAAAGGAGCATTAGACAGGTCTTTTTGTATTGTAAGTAAGGCTTCTTCCTGCACCTGACCCCATACAAACCATGAATTCCTCTTCAATAAAGAATTAATGGGTTCCGCCTTGGTAGAAAAGTTCCAAATAAATCTAGCATAGAAGTTACACATCCGAAAAAAAATGAAATTGTTTGCAGTCTACTGGTACAGGCACTTCTTCAATTGCTTTAAGCAACCTTGGACATGGAGCAACCCCATCAACAGACACAAGATGGCCAAGATATTCCACTTTGGACACTGCAAACTTACATTTGTCTTTCCTTAACCTCAACCCTTTCACTTTGAGGACAAGAAAAACAGCATTCAATATTGATACATACTTATTGTAGTCCTAATCATAAACCAGAATATCACCTTGGAAATCTAAGACTCCTTCCACTCCCTTCAAGACATCACCAGTAACCTGCTGAAAAACAACAGCAGATGAAGTGAGTCCAAAAGGCATCCTACACAATTGAAACACCCCAAAGGGTGTAACGAAAGCATTAAGATGGCTGGTCTCTTTGGCAAATTCCACCTGCTGAGAAGCTAACTTCATGTCAAGTTTAGAAAAATATTTAGCACCCAGCTAGTGTAGTAATCATTTCTTCGATCTTAGTTAAAGGATGTCCATCAACCAATATGGATTTGCAGAGGTTTCTAAGATCAATGCATATCCTCAACTCATTCTTCTTCTGTGCCACCATAAAATGGGATATCCATAAAGATGATTCAATTGGTTCCATCACTTCATCTTTACACAAGTGGGCAAGAAGCTTATCTAAGCTGTCTCTGATACTCAATGGAACACACCTCAGATTATGTTTCACAGGCACACTTCCTTCTTTCAGCCTAATGATATGCTCAAAACCACTCAACTTCCCCAATTTCTCTCAAACAAATTCAGTGTGTTCTGTCAACACTGTTTCCACAGTATTCCAATTTACATTAGCAATATTCTCCTGAACACATAAGACTTGCTAAGTGCAGCCAGGTCTTAAGATAATCCCTAAACATCCTTGATGGGGCTAACCAAGAATTTCTGGTCCATGATAAGAAACATAGACCTTACCTTGCAATTCTTGCCCCTTGAACTTTATGATAGGGTTAAAAGTCCTTCTAAGACAATTGTTTCACCATTATACCCTTGGGGGATTATATCAGGTAAACCTAAACTCATCTTAAAATCTACGGTTCCAAAAGTATTTTTTGAAATAATGGTAATTTTAGAACCTGAAACAGTTAAAAGAGGAACATGCACACCACCAGTAATAAAATCCTCGGTAGGATTTTTGGATTTGGGTAAGTTATTTTCACAGATTCCTACACATAAACAAATTATTCATAATACCAGTCAATGCATGCTCAGTATCATCATTTGTCACATTCACATTCTTTTTCATTGAATTCATGCAACATACTTACAAAATGTCTTGTCATGCCACACTTGACTTTGCTTAAAGCTGGGCATTGTTTATATGAAGCAATGTGAAATTTAGAATCACTTTAGTCACAAAAAGGAGAGGTGGAGTGTAAGCCACCACATACTCCCTAGGTAATAGAACAAAAACACAATAAAGTAAGGTGGCTGTATGCTATCTTTTACGTCAGTTTATTAAAATCACTGGTTCCCTATTTGGGCTTACCAAGATCCTGATTCAGAATGGGGTGGAAAAAGAAAGACCAATCTTTGGAATAGAAGGCCTCGCCCACGTAATGTGGCATGCTTCATCATAGGCAACCTCTCCCCACCCTGGTAGGACAATACCACCAGGGCGGACTCAACCATTCTAGTTGGGAAGAGGAAATGTGACTGTGTGGACTCTGTAGTAATCATCAGAGATAAAACAGGCCCGCTGGCACCTGACGCACATTGGTGTCCCCCTGCTGTCCAGACCCCCTCTGTACTCACGTCATCAAGTGGCCCATCGTACGGTAATACCTATGAAGCGTCCTCGCCCAGCCACAGGTACGGCTCGAGTGGCGACGGTGTCTCCAAATTAAAGCAGGTGCATGCACTGTAAGAGGGTGGCATCAGGCAGGCCCATGAGACCATGGGGATTCTAGTCCCTTAGTCTGTTGTGGAGGCATGGCCATGCAGCCTGCATTTCAGGATAGGTATGCAGAGAAACTGCCCTCATTTCTTTCAACTACGGTCAAGGCCTAAGGCCATGAATGGTAAACTCCTTTGTATTTGTATTATTGGTAAAGAGATAGGGGAGGGGCCTGCACTTTAAACTGCGCACAGACATGTATTTGAAACCTCCAGCTATTATATACCCAATATCCTCAGTTTCCATTTGTATTTCTTATTTTTGGAACAGCACCCCCATTGTGCATCTATCTTACGTCTCAATAAGGGTCACACCCTAAGGGAAAAAGGTTGTGGTTGATGTATTTCTTTACTCAATCCTGATTGTGTGTCTCATGTGACTGAAGCCTGGAGGTAATCACCACATCATCAATGCTATTCCAGGGGACAGGGGAATCATTTTACTGGTACCTAAAGGATAAGCCCATTGATGTAGTCAAACATGTATACGCATATTCCTCCTCACTCTCAGTGTCAGTTGTCAACACCAATGGTCTACAAGGTTGCTAGTAAACCCATCGTGTATCCACATCTTTCCCATATGCCCATTCATCAAAATATATCCTTCAGCTCTCTCATTTTCTTTGGGAATTCAGGTAGCCTCATGGTATCTCATCATTTAACCTATGGATGTCAGTGCGGAGCCTGTACACTCATCTTTGTTCAAAGAGAAGAGGTAGAGTCATATCTTTTTTGTACAGTCTCAACTTCTCAATGATGCACTATTCCATGTCTCTGTCACAGTTTCCCTTCACAATTAAGAGTTTTGTTAATTTAGTGGCATCCCGGCTGCACCTTATGGTGCTACGGTGTTGGTTTCCTCATTCACACACTTCTTGATGTAATCCCCACATATAGAAGATTGCAAGGGCATCTTATGATATACACTACATTCCTAGAGTTACAGTGGGACAGGTCGTTTAGTCTCCAAGGGGTTTTAAGTCCTACATCTACTTCCTTAATTCTCTTAGTGAAGGGGCACACACTGCAGTTACCACATGGGGAATGTCCTCCTGGTGGTGCTATACCCCAGAGTGTTGTTTGTCTGTTATCTGCTACTGTTTTATTTGGGCATGTATGTACCAGTATATCTTTCAAATTTCTGGCTCTTTTAAAGAAGTACGTAGGTTTGCTAAATCCAAGGCTCCCTGACACTAAGATAATCAAGTTCTTGTTCATGATTTTTTGCAGAACATTACACAAGGGATTAAAAGTTGTAACGCAAATCAATCTGTTCTGAGCGGCCCTTTCAAAAGTAGATAGCAGTTGTTCCCTGTTATTATTTAGGGCTCTCTTATTACCTCTTTTGATCAGATGAGAGGGGTAATTTCTTTTTGTAAGTTTCTTAGAGAGTCTCTTTGCATGGGCCTTGTAGTCTGTTGTATTTGAACAATTACATCTCAGACATAAGAACTGCCCCATTGGCAGATTCTCATGGAAGGTTCGGGGTGAAAACTCTCAAAATGGAGTAGGTTGTTCCTATCTGTTTCCTTATAAAAAAGACTTATGTTCACAAGTGGCCCTTTTCAGCAGCTATCAGAAGGTCAGAAAAGGCCAATTCAGACCCACCTATATTGTTAGTGAATCTAAGAAAGGGGTTCAGTGCGTTCAACCAATTTGAGAATAACAAGACATCTTCTCTACTCCCTTCCCAGATTAATAGCACATCGTCTATGTAGCACTTTCACAGTCAAGGGTGAAGCACATACTCAGGCTCACAAGAGTTTATATACAGACATACCAGGCTGGGAGCGAATGTGCTCCCCATTGATGTCTCAATTAGTTGTAAGAAGAACCCTCCTTCGTACTCAAAATAGTTCTGTGTTAGAGCTAGGTGTGCCAAATCATGTATAAATTGTGTGATGTCATTGAGTTCCACACAGTCTCACTCAAAATCATATTGATTACCTCAAGAGTGGCCTCCTGTGAGATATTCATATGTAGTGACTCTATATCTAGGTTAAAGAGTACCTCCCTGTCTTGGTCCAATGGTATGTCCTTAATTAGATTGAGCACATTCTTTGTGTCTTTGAGGAAATTGGGCATGTCTCTCACCAAAGGACTCAAAAACACATCACAGAACTCTGAGAAGGGTCCGAGTGAAGACCTTATTCCAGACACAATTGGTCTTCCAGGGGGAGGGAACTTGTTTTTGTGTACCTTTGGAAGTACGTAAAAATTCAGTCCTTTTGTTCCTTTTGAGTAAGGAACTCAGACTCGTGCTTGGCAATCCACCCATTGTCAACTCCCCTTGATACCAGAAATAATATTTCCTCCTGTATCTCAAAGGTCAGATCTTTTGAAAGTCGCTTATAATTATAAGGATCATTGAGGAGTCTAAGACATTCTTCATTGGGAGGATCACAATTGCCCCAACTTGTCTGCTGGTTTGACTACTATTGACACATCACTAGCGAGATTTGTTAGGGCCCTCATCTCTTCCTTTGAAGTGTTGAAAAAGAACTTGTGGTGGTTATTACTTAATGAGTCAATCCCTCTGTTCACCACTTTTTCAAAAGCCAATACCTCTGGAGACATTGCAAAGGTGGGGAGGATAAAGGTAAATTTAGGGCGCGGTCCGGTATTGGAGTCAAGCTGTTCCTCACGAGGTTGATCTCTAAAGAAAACCTTAAGTCTTACTTTTCTAAGGAAATCTGCAAGTTCCAATTTCAGTTTGAATACATTTACTTTCGGAGTGGGTACAAAACCCAGGCCTTTATTAAGGACTTTCTTTTCTATGTCTGTCAGGGTACGCTCACTATAATTAATAGTGATGTCCTCATGGCTGCTCAAGTCCTGCTTGTGCTCTGTGTTGGTTTATTTATGGATGCAGTTCCCTGTTGGTTTTCCCCACCTTGCCACAAGACACCCTTTCTCTTGCCTCTGTCTCTCACTCTTCCTCGCCCTAAAAAAGATTGGCTAGGGTAGAACCATGGCATACTCTGTGGGTGCTCATATGGGAGTGACCCAAAACCAGAAGGCCAGCCCCACATGTTTTCACCTTGCGGGGGATTACCAAATGGTGCTTGAGGTAGAAAGAAAGAACCCATGTCTGGTCCATCTCCTCCCTCTTCTCTGTTGTGCCCCTGTTTAGTACTCTTTTTCTGAGACCAAGGAGAGACTGCTTCTAGAAGAAGAGTCTGAGGTGGTAACAGGTTTAATCACAAATGCCTCCTTTGAGTACGGGTATACTGACTCATGGGAGAATTTTTTTAATCCTTCTGGAATTTTGAGATCTTCGATTGTGTGAGGAACTTCCTAAACTCAGATGTAGTTCTATAGGATTCCTCAAGCTTTTTCTTAAGCACATCTCTAGCAAGACTTCTGTTCAGATTATTCTCGCTGGTCTTAATCTTTATCGCTAGGGCATCTGATAATTTTTTGGCCGTTTTTATTATTAGGACCAACTAGTCTCAAGTAAGCCTGGGCGGTAAAATGCGCTCCGCTCGTGGAGTTTATGGATTTTTGGCAACTCCGCGTTCCGCATTGATCGCGGGGATACCGAAAACTCCGCGCTCCGCAGCGGAGCAGAGTTTTTTTTGTGTTCGCGACCTCAAAATGCTTTTTCGCGCGCACGGGAGCGACTTACCTGGATGCCTGCGATCGCCGACGAGATTTCCCATCTGTTCGCGAGCGCCACGAGAATTGGTAGCCGCACGTTCCTGCGAGAGTGTGCGATCGCGAACACGTCATTCGGGCGCGACATCAGACTTCTGGCGGAAGTTTTGCAAAGATTGCGACCCTGAACATGCAGAATTTGCAATCTGGAGAAGAATCTCTCTCGAGCAGCACCAAAACCTTCTCGAAACGGTGATTCTGATTAAAAAAACTCCTCCGATTGACATTTGGCTGTACTTTTTTGTGGAAGGAGTCCCTTTTCTTTTTTTACTTTTTTTTTAAGAGGAAGGAAGTGCCTCAGAGTCTCCAACTTCCTGTTCCTGTCCAGCTGGCTCCTCCCAGTGCTTTGTCCATCTCCTGTTCACTTTTCATTTGGATTTGGAGCTGGAAGGATCACTCTTTGTGGCTGCTGCATCATATATCATTGGATTTGAGGACTTTTGGATTTGAGATTTCACAAGTAAGTTGGAAAATTGGTGTTGTTTGTTTGATTGGGGCATTGCACTTACATTTTTTTGGTACTTTTCATCGTTTTTTCAAAATGTATTGTGGTGGGGGGCCTGTAGTTCAGTAGGAGTCTAGTTGTTTCTTTGTAAGTAATTTTTCATCTTTTATAAAGGAAACATGTTGCACAGTTCACTGCATTTTCTCAAAATTTTGAAATTAATTAATTTGCAATATTTATTTAATTCACTAGCCCAGTAGTCTGCCAATACTATAGACCTTTCAGCCAATAGGCCCAGAGCTACTCATGGGTGCATCAAATAACTGTTTCTGTGGTGTCTGTTGAATTTAAACATCATTTAGGGCCTGGATGGCATTGGATTGAATAGCAAAATGTGTTTTTTTGGGGTATTTCACTTTTTTGTGTGTGTTCAATAAATGCCTTTGTTGGATGTGTGTGGTGTGGTTGTTGTGTAAGTTGTAAACCTTTTTTAGCCCTGTGGTTTTTCGTTTTTGCATTGTTGCATTAAAGCTGTGTTGTTTAGCATGCCTCCTTTGTCTGGCCATATGGGGCCTGCTTGAGTTCATTGTTTTCCAGGCCTCCTGCTTGTTGTGAGTGACCATGTGGCTGGTGGCCATTTTGTGGTGGTACTTAGTGTGCTGCTTTTGCCATAGGCCTGCATGTCTTTCCTTTGTTCCTCTTGGCTTACTTCTTCTTGTTGTTGTGGCCTGGCCATGTGGCTGGCGGCCATTTTGTGCAGGCAGCCAGTGTGCTTTTGCCATAGGCCTGCATTGTCTGTCTTTCCTTTCTTGTTGTTGTGGCCTGGCCATGTGGCTGGCGGCCATTTTGTGAAGGCAGCCAGTGTGCTTTTCGATAGGCCTGCATTGTCTGTCTTCCATTTCTTGTTGTTGTGGCCTGGCCATGTGGCTGGTGGCCATTTTGTGAAGGCAGCCAATGTGCTTTTGCCATAGGCCTGCATTGTCTGTCTTCCCTTTCTTGTTGTTGTGGCCTGGCCATGTGGCTGGCGGCCATTTTGTGAAGGCTGTCAGTGTGCTTCTGCATTAGGCCTGCAAGCCTTCTTTGTGGTGCCCTTGCCTTGTTGTTGATTTGCATGCAATTTTTCTTCTTTTACCCAGCAAAAATGCATCACAATTCACTACATTTTCTAATACATTTGCAATATTATTCATTTGAATTGATTCACTATGTGGCCTAGTCTGCCAATGGGTTTTCCAACCAATAGGCCCAGAGCTACTCATGGGTGCATGATGCAAATGTTACTGTGGTGTCTGTTGAATTTAAACATCATTTAGGGCATGGATGGCATTGGATTGAATTGCAAAATGTGTTTTATGGGGTATTTCACTTTTTTCGTATGTGTTAATTAAATGCTGTTGCTGGATGTGTGTAGTGTGGTTGTTGTGCAACTTGCAAACCTTTTTTAGCCCTGTGGTTTTTCGTTTGTGCATTGTTGCATTAAGGCTGTGTTGTTTAGCATGCCTCCTTTGTCTGGCCATATGGGGCCTGCTTGAGTTAATTGTTTTACAGGCCTCCTGCTTGTTGTGACTGTGAGTGACCATGTGGCTGGTGGCCATTTTGTGGTGGTAGTACTAGTTAGTGTGCTGCTTTTGCCATAGGCCTGCATGTCTTTCCTTTGTTCCTCTTGTCTTACTGCTTCCATCCCCATTGCCAGCTGCAGCTCCATGATTGCGGCATCCCACGTGATGCACAATGCCAAACAGGTTCCATTACATTTGTTTTTTTTTTGTTCTTCTTCTTTCCTATCCTTCCTGACTGTACACAGAATACCATGAAAGCCCTTGTTGCCAAAGTCTCACAAATGGCTACACTGTTGTTATGTTTTTTTAATAACTAAACTGAGTTAATAAAATGTAATAATATTAATAATAACACTAACAAGTGTGACCACACACTAAGGGGTCGATTCCGATTCGGGCCGGAAAAAGCACCGACCGACTCGGATCCGGAAAAAATACCGACCGACACGTACCCGTGGCGCACGACACGCCAAGTACGATGCAAGGCGCGAAAATCCGACCGACACGTACCGAAACCAAGTCGACCGACCGAGCCGCACGGAAAACAGCAATCCGGCCGGAAAACACGCGAATCCAACCGACCGACACGCACCCGGAACAAATCCGACCGAAACGTACACGCGAACTCCAAACCGCAAAGTACGATGCAAGGCGCGAAAACCACGAAGCGAGTCGGACGGAGGACAAGCCGTACGACCAACACGCATACAAAACCGAGCCGAAGCAACACAATACACCGCGACCGACGCGTACGCAGCATAGAAAACTGCACAAACACAGCGTGAACGAAACGGAGAACACCGTACGAGACCAATGCAGGGTCCGACTCGGTCACAAGAACGTTTCCAACATACACAAACAGCACAAAGGAAAAATCACCCAAAAAAAGGCCAAACAAGCAATTACCAAGCCAATAAATACTGGGGGTGGGGACAGAGAACAAAGACACACCCACAACTCCACCTATATAAAGGACACAAATCACTACCATGAGCCTTTGCAAATGCCATTCCACTGCCAGCACCCAAGAGAAAGCAACCACACACCCACAGCTCATCCCTCACACAAGCCACACACCATCAGCACACCAACAAATACCTACCTCACATACACCCAGCAAAACACACACTCACACACCCTCACCTGCACACCAACACACACATCACTCACCATCACCAACCATCACCATGCCCCCCAAGAAGAATCACAAGTTCCTAGATTGTGAATTGGAAGTCCTGGTAGACGAGATCCTCAGGGTAGAGCCACAGCTGTTTGGCACATTGGTCCAACAGACCCCCATGTCGCAGAAAACCAAGATGTGGGAGAGGATCATCAACAGGGTGAACGCCCAATCACCATGTCGGCGCACAAAGACCGACATCCAGAACAGGTGGTATGACGTGCGCAGGAGGGTACGGAAACTGCTGAAGCAAGACTACATCAACAGCCAACACACCGGCAGTGGCCCTCCTGCCAAGCCAATATACCTCAGGCCCTGGGAGGAGAAGGTGCGGGCCATCCTTCCGCCAGTGAGCGTATATGGACTAGAGGACATCCCAGAGCCTGGTGAGTACACAACAAATGTACACAATATACTGCCACAAAACACACACACATCACTGTCAAGGGGAGAGTCAAACCATGCACTCATAGCAATTACACAGCAACCAGAACAGAATCATCCCAAAATGTGTATGTCAGTCAGATAAACACAACACATGCCATCAAAAAGTCACATCCAACTGTGCCAACACATGTACAAACACAACCACAACTACAGCTAGGCAGTGGCACAAATAGAACTAACAAACACATCCACACATGTAGCCACCACAACAACACCAACACACAGTGAAGACCACTCAAAGGAAAGAATTCTGTGTATGCTGGCCAAGTCAGTGTAGCCAATAGCATCATGGGAGTCGCAGTCACACATATTGCCCCCCCACAACTGTCCCATCAACACCACCATGAACCATGCGCACATCACAGGGAGTGGAGAAGGACTCACAAGATGGCTGACACTGGCTACTGCTGTGGGGAGCACAAGGCCCTGCTGGCAACTGTGCACCAACAAACAGCAGGACACCACTGACTGACATCCTGAGAGACAACTTCCACTCCCTGCAATGCAAGCACGTTCCATGGTGGGATATCTGGCTGGCTGGGTGGGAAGGGGACTTGCAGCACTGACTATAGTCACAAGCACCTCCCTCACACACACCCCCAACACAAACTCCACAGTACCCACCTGGTAGAATGCAATGCCCTCCATCCTAACACAAGATCCCACAAAGAACCACCACCCTGGGTTATGTTGTGTGAAGCACAGGGACACTCTTGGGACTCTTAGCCAAACAACTGCCAGGACAACACTCCCAGCCATCCTGTCAGCACAGCCAGCCCACCTCACAGGGAAGCAGAGTCAAAAGGAAGGAAGCATGGGCATGCTGGGAAGGGGGGTGGAGGCAATAGCATGATGGGAGTCGTAGTCACTGATATTGGTCACCCCCACAACTGTCCCATCAACACCACCCTGAACCATGCTCACATCACAGGGAGTGGAGAAGGACTCACAAGATGGCTGACACTGGCTACTGCTGTGGGGAGCACAAGGCCCTGCTGGCAAATGTGCACCAACAAACAGCAGGACACCACTGACTGACATCCTGAGAGACAACTTCCACTCCCTGCAATGCAAGCACGTTCCATGGTGGGATATCTGGCTGGCTGGGTGGGAAGGGGGACTTGCAGCACTGACTATAGTCACAAGCACCTCCCTCACACACACCCCCAACACAAACTCCACTGTACCCACCTGGTAGAATGCAATGCCCTCCATCCTAACACAAGATCCCACAAAGAACCACCACCCTGGGTTATGTTGTGTGAAGCACAGGGACACTCTTGGGACTCTTAGCCAAACAACTGCCAGGACAACACTCCCAGCCATCCTGTCAGCACAGCCAGCCCACCCCACAGGGAAGCAGAGTCAAAAGGAAGGAAGCATGGGCATGCTGGGAAGGGGGTGGAGGCAATAGCATGATGGGAGTCGTAGTCACTGATATTGGTCACCCCCACAACTGTCCCATCAACACCACCCTGAACCATGCTCACATCACAGGGAGTGGAGAAGGACTCACAAGATGGCTGACACTGGCTACTGCTGTGGGGAGCACAAGGCCCTGCTGGCAAATGTGCACCAACAAACAGCAGGACACCACTGACTGACATCCTGAGAGACAACTTCCACTCCCTGCAATGCAAGCACGTTCCATGGTGGGATATCTGGCTGGCTGGGTGGGAAGGGGGACTTGCAGCACTGACTATAGTCACAAGCACCTCCCTCACACACACCCCCCAACACAAACTCCACAGTACCCACCTGGTAGAATGCAATGCCCTCCATCCTAACACAAGATCCCACAAAGAACCACCACCCTGGGTTATGTTGTGTGAAGCACAGGGACACTCTTGGGACTCTTAGCCAAACAGCTGCCAGGACAACACTCCCAGCCATCCTGTCAGCACAGCCAGCCCACCCCACAGGGAAGCAGAGTCAAAAGGAAGGAAGCATGGGCATGCTGGGAAGGGGGTGGAGGCAATAGCATGATGGGAGTCGTAGTCACTGATATTGGTCACCCCCACAACTGTCCCATCAACACCACCCTGAACCATGCTCACATCACAGGGAGTGGAGAAGGACTCACAAGATGGCTGACACTGGCTACTGCTGTGGGGAGCACAAGGCCCTGCTGGCAAATGTGCACCAACAAACAGCAGGACACCACTGACTGACATCCTGAGAGACAACTTCCACTCCCTGCAATGCAAGCACGTTCCATGGTGGGATATCTGGCTGGCTGGGTGGGAAGGGGGACTTGCAGCACTGACTATAGTCACAAGCACCTCCCCTCACACACACCCCCAACACAAACTCCACAGTACCCACCTGGTAGAATGCAATGCCCTCCATCCTAACACAAGATCCCACAAAGAACCACCATCCTGGGCTATGTTGTGTGAAGCACAGGGACACTCTTGGGACTCTTAGCCAAACAACTGCCAGGACAACACTCCCAGCCATCCTGTCAGCACAGCCAGCCCACCCCACAGGGAAGCAGAGTCAAAAGGAAGGAAGCATGGGCATGCTGGGAAGGGGGGTGGAGGCAATAGCATGATGGGAGTCGTAGTCACTGATATTGGTCACCCCCACAACTGTCCCATCAACACCACCCTGAACCATGCTCACATCACAGGGAGTGGAGAAGGACTCACAAGATGGCTGACACTGGCTACTGCTGTGGGGAGCACAAGGCCCTGCTGGCAAATGTGCACCAACAAACAGCAGGACACCACTGACTGACATCCTGAGAGACAACTTACACTCCCTGCAATGCAAGCACGTTCCATGGTGGGATATCTGGCTGGCTGGGTGGGAAGGGGGACTTGCAGCACTGACTATAGTCACAAGCACCTCCCCTCACACACACCCCCAACACAAACTCCACAGTACCCACCTGGTAGAATGCAATGCCCTCCATCCTAACACAAGATCCCACAAAGAACCACCACCCTGGGTTATGTTGTGTGAAGCACAGGGACACTCTTGGGACTCTTAGCCAAACAACTGCCAGGACAACACTCCCAGCCATCCTGTCAGCACAGCCAGCCCACCCCACAGGGAAGCAGAGTCAAAAGGAAGGAAGCATGGGCATGCTGGGAAGGGGGTGGAGGCAATAGCATGATGGGAGTCATAGTCACTGATATTGGTCACCCCCACAACTGTCCCATCAACACCACTCCTGAACCATGCTCACATCACAGGAAGTGGAGGACTCACAAGATGGCTGACACTGGCTACTGCTGTGGGGAGCACAAGGCCCTGCTGGCAACTGTGCACCAACAAACAGCAGGACACCACTGACTGACATCCTGAGAGACAACTTACACTCCCTGCAACGCAAGCACGTTCCATGGTGGGATAACTGACTGGCTGGGTGGGTGGGAAGGAGGTCCGGCTGCCAACCAAACACAACCAATGCATACCAAGTTCACACCCCAGAAAATACATAGAAATGCCCAAATAATGCAGGACAATGTGCCACACCAATATCAACCCCTGACTGTGACGACTCAGGACAATGCAATGTACAGGCCCGCACCCAGAGGCACAGTCACAACTGTCATGTGTGTCAACCATTGATGCCTGCAGAAACATGACATACATTGTTTGTGTCTCCCAAAAACAGGTGATGATGGGGACACAGCAGCAGACGCTGAGGAGTCCCAGTCCCAGGCTCAAGAGGATGCCGAGCTCACTGGCGTCGTACAGCCTCTGTCCTCCTCGGACGATGAAGAACAACCTGGCACATCCGGTGCAAGTCAACATGCAGCACCAGCAGGACCACCAGCTGCAGCACCAGCAGGACCACCAGCTGCACCCCTGCACCCACCCCTACAACGACTGTCACCACGAATACCATCCCTGCCGACATGGACAGAATAAGGAGCAACACCAGCACAGTGACCCTGGACCAACCTGGGGCCATGGACACCACCACCACCACCAACCCCCAAGGTGGACCAGGGTTATCTGTGCGTGCCACTGCACACACTGCACATGTCAGCAGGGGTGGTGGGAGGGGTGGGAGACAGAGGTCGCTGCTTGCAGACGTTGCTGGTGTGCATGATGACCCACAACTGGTACGCATAGCTGATGCGTACCAGTCCAGCAACCGGAGAGCTCAGCCAGGTAGTGGGGCTCCTCAGAGACATTAAACAGCAGCAGGCTGCCCATCATGCCCGCTTGGACTCCCACATGTCCCACGTGGAGTCACACATGTCCCGTGTGGACTCACACATGTCCCGCGTGGAGTCCAAGTGGGATGCACTGCATGAGATGACGGCGGTGCACAGGGACATTTTACAATGCCTCCGCCAGATGAACAGCAACCAGTCCACACCTCCCTGTGTGCCAACAACATCTGGTGCCGAACAAACTGCAACTGCCACAGGGAGGGAGGAGGACTCTGGCGGAGAGTCCCCTGCACCGCAGCAGCCTGCACTTGAGGGCCCCCCACCAAGAAGAGGGGTCGTCCGAGGAGGGAAAAGTGAGAGGCCGATGGCCAAGCGCAACTCCCAGGAAGCCTGAACCTGTTCCGGATGTTCGCCTTTGTGCACAGACTGTTCACCCTGTTGACGGCAACACTACTCCCACACATTGCATGGGGAGTACAAGTTGGACCAATGTGTCAGACAACTGTGGCCCGATACTGGGGATCCTGTCTACCCGGACTTTCAATTCACCTAGGAACTTGGGATTGCAAGATTCATGTACAGCACAACCCATCCTATGCACTATTAACACAAATGTATCACAATAAACACACTAATACACCATACTTGCCTCTGTCGTGATTCCAACGTGGGTGCTGTTATGGGGATGATGAACTGCAAAATTACACTGTGTATGCGAACTGCAACAGCAAGGACAACACAGGCATGTGAGTACAGGAAACGTGACACACATGAGGGAGACACACCACCAGGGCTACACGACACATACACACCTAGGCCATCTGACTCATTGCCTACACTGATGTTGCCAGGGAAGACGGTGCAATGCACAGACACCACACCCATTCCCAGTTGTAGTCAAGTAGCCCACAGGTGCAGTAAGCAAATGGCAGTCAAATATGTGACCACAGACAACGCACATCACAAAGTGAAGCACAGGTTTATTACACAGTTGCAACATGCCGTAACCACTACAGATGCAAGGTAACCCCACCTGGCAGCGGGCACACAGTCAACAACTGTAGACGGAAGGAAGTCCATGGGTGTGGCGCACATCACCTGTAGGGACACAACAGCTACCAGCCTGGATGTGCAATCACGTCGTCGGTGGACACAGTTGACCAAACGAATCTGAAAGTACCCTGTGAAGGACAGAAATGACACACAGTCAAAAGCAATGGAGTACAGGACAGAACAGCAAAACACATGCACAATACATGTTACAAGATACCCACCCAGAACCAAGTTAGCATGTCAACACTGTTGGGGAGTACAGCCCACCTGTTAGCACACATCGCAACACACATCCAGTCAAGTGGCCCATGGACACACTCCCACAGCACCAGAGCACCACCCACACATCATGCCAACTCACATCATTGACATGACACCTCAGGATACTCACATTCAGCTAAAGAAGTTGGTGATGAGCTGTGTGCGGACATCACCATCACCATCATCATCATCATCATCATCATCATCGTCACTGGCATCGTGGTCCAGGCCAGGATCCTCCACAGGTGGCGGATGTTGGTCATTGTCATCCTGGATGAGAGGCAACTCCTTCCGCACTGCCAGGTTGTGGAGCATGCAGCAGACGATGATAATCTTGCACACTTTCGCAGGGGCATATGGGAGGGACCCTCCGGTCTTGTCCAGGCAGCGGAAGCGGCTCTTCAGGAGACCAAAGGTCCGCTCAATCACTCTCCTGGTCCGACCATGTGCCTCATTGTAGCGCATCTGGGCAGGTGTCACAGGGTTCCTGAGGGGTGTCAGCAACCACGGCATGTTGGGGTATCCCGAGTCACCTACGGACAGACAAGTGCACATTAGCTGACTTGGAACAGTGGGCGGAATACTACAGATCAGATCACACACAATGGCACAAAGTCAGTACACACCGACAAGCCAGGCACGCTGGTTCTGCATCTGTGCCATCATCCTGGGGATGCGACTACTCCTCATCACAAAGGCATCGTGTGCTGAACCAGGGAAACGGGCACACACGTGTGTGATGGTCATGTCTGCAAGACACACCACCAGTGCATTGACCGAGTGGTAGTGCTTGCGGTTCCTGTAGGCCTGCTCCTGGGCCTGTGGTGGTACCAAAGCCACATGTGTCCCATCAATGGAGCCAATTACATGCGGCATCCTCCCCAGGGCATAAAAGTCACTCTTCACGTCAGTGAGTCGTCGCAGTCTAGGGAAATAGATGTACCGGTTCAGGAAGAGCAACATTGCCGCCAAAACATCGCGGAGCACACGGCTGAACATGGTCTGTGACATCCCACCAGCAGTCGCCACAGTATGTTGGAAGGTACCAGTGGCAAAGAAGTGTAGGGCTGCCATCACCTTCACCTTGGGGGTCAGCGCTGTAGGATACGGCCGGCCAGGCTGCAAATGTGGGGACAACTGCACTGCCAAATCCTCAATCAGCTGCCTGGTGAAGCGGTACCGTCGGATGCTGTCCCGCTCCACCATCGTTGCCAGGTCTGGGAATGGCCGATGGACAGCAGGAGCTCCTGCAGTGCAGAGGAGAAGTAAGCAAGATTGTCAGTCACCCCACATATGCGGCATTGAACACACTCAAGATCCCAACATACATCATTATGAGGCACAACTACATGAAGTGTGCAGTACCGGAAGGACATGTATGGTACATACATGGCCAACATCTGTCAACACGGTCCAACAGGTGGCATCAATTAGTCCCAGGTTGGCCCATTGGATATCATGAGGCCGTGTCACAGTTCCCATCTCCTGCTGCCGTGTCACAATAACCCCCACAGGGACATGTGAGGACAGATGTGCCCCAGGCACCACAGCTCAACGACAGGTACATTCCCAGGGACCCTGTAATGCCACATGGACACTGGCATTACATGGAGTATCATGTATACACCACAGCAAAACAACCATGACCCCCACAGGTAGTGGCCCCACTTGCCACGGCAGGACAGACATGGACGTCTGTGACACACACGCACAACATCAGAGTCCATGCACACACAACGTGGATGTGGAGACTGTCTCCCATTGTGCACATGAAATCAGAGACATTGTAAACACCACATGCACAAAGACTGTGGAGGACCATCACTATTGTGCCACTGGGACACCCTGGCTCAAACATACCGTCCCACATGGGACTCACGGGGTATGTGACATGACATACACATACACCACTGTGAAATGTGACCATGGCACATGCACAGATATGAACAGTTGCACATCACAGTGGTCACGTACACGTAACACCCAGGATCCTGTCCCCATGAACACGTGCACAGCCTGGGGGTGGCTGCCCACAGGTGACACCCACAGGACAACATGTACACCAACATACACACAATAGGAAATGCAGCCTTACATGCCTTATGATAAAGTTTGGACAGGCTGTCGTGTGGTAGGTGTGCCCCTCACTCCCTGGGAGCTATCTGTGGCTGGCATATGTCCATCTGAGACAGGCATGCTGACATATGCCAGTCACATGTACAGTGATGCGTTGAACTGCAATGGACCGATCGGTGCCTCCGGCCGGCCCATTGCTTTCAATGTGTGCGGGTACGCGTTGTACCCCTGTGCGCGTTGAACTGCAATGGACCGATCGGTGCCTCCGGCCGGCCCATTGCTTTCAATGTGCGGGTACGCGTTGTACCCCTGTGCGCGTTGAACTGCAATGGACCGATCGGTGCCTCCGGCCGGCCCATTGCTTTCAATGTGTGCGGGTACGCGTTGTACCCCTGTGCGCGTTGGAACTGCAATGGACCGATCGGTGCCTCCGGCCGGCCCATTGCTTTCAATGTGCGCGGTACGCGTTGTACCCCTGTGCGCGTTGAACAGCAATGGACCGATCGGTGCCTCCGGCCGGCCCATTGCTTTCAATGTGTGCGGGTACACGTTGTACCCCTGTGCGCGTTGAACAGCAATGGACCGATCAGTGCCTCCGGCCGGCCCATTGCTTTCAATGTGTGCGGGTACGCGTTGTACCCCTGTGCGCGTTGAACAGCAATGGACCGATCGGTGCCTCCGGCCGGCCCATTGCTTTCAATGTGCGGGTACGCGTTGTACCCCTGTGCGCGTTGAACTGCAATGGACCGATCGGTGCCTCCGGCCGGCCCATTGCTTTCAATGTGTGCGGGTACGCGTTGTACCCCTGTGCGCGTTGAACTGCAATGGACCGATCGGTGCCTCCGGACGGCCCATTGCTTTCAATGTGTGCGGGTACGCGTTGTACCCTGTGCGCGTTGAACTGCAATGGACCGATCGGTGCCTCCGGCCGGCCCATTGCTTTCAATGTGTGCGGGTACGCGTTGTACCCCTGTGCGCGTTGAACTGCAATGGACCGATCGGTGCCTCCGGCCGGCCCATTGCTTTCAATGTGTGCGGGTACGCGTTGTACCCCTGTGCGCGTTGTACCGCAATGGACCGATCGGTGCGCACTCCATTGACAATGGGCTTGCCTGGCAACGGACGCGTTTTCGAATTTCGAACGAGTCGGTTGCTGGAAAATCAGTTGGTCACCCACAACAATGTTGCAAAATCATGTATGTCATGAAGTTGAAGATTTGAAGGATGCTGTGGGCGTGTTTTGGTGCTGCTATTCCATGGATTGGCCAGATTCAGAAGATGCAAACGACTTGGACCTATCACTTTGGACACAAGGGACAGTATCTGCCTCTCCAGCACATATATATTGCTGGCTGTTCACCTGAGAGCCCACTTGCCTGCACTACATGCTCCAAGACGACATCTGCCACTGCACTGCTGCTGTCTCTGCCCCTCTGGACCCTGCAATGGCACGTACTGTGGAGAGAGCCCCAGCCTTCAGCCTTGAAGAGAACCAGGCCCTGCTGGACAGCCTACTTCCACAGTACAGCAAGCTGTATGGGACACCAGGGGAGCAGGTGAGTGTTCTGTGCACTGCCTTTCTGAATGTGCATTTTGTCTGACTAGCAAGGCTGAGAGTCTGCACGCCACTGGCTAGCAGGCTCACTGAGTAGTTGTCACCCCCCATAGTGTGTAGTGACTTGCACTGGACAGGTATGGTGCAGTGACAGTGCATTTGAACATGGTTTTACTTCCCATGCAATGATACCATGTAGTGACGTCTGGCAAACTGTCCATGGTCAGCTTTGCACTGCCTGTGTACATCATGTGCCCCTGTGATTGAGACATGTATATACAACTGTGTCATGCACGGATATGTTGCATGTGTGGTAATGGCCTTTTCACTTTGTCATCCTGACAGGTTAATGCCCATCGGAAGCAGGAAATCTGGAAGGACATCGTCCGGGCTGTCCGGTCCGTGGGGGTCTACAAGCGCCGGATCCGCAACTGCCAGAAGAGGTGGCAGGACCTTCGGGGCTGGACCCGGAGGATTGCACGGGTCCAGCTGAAGCTGTCGCCTCCTCGCAGGAGGGGCGGAACACGGACCCTGACTCCCCACATGCTCCAGATCCTGGCGGTGGTCTTTCCAGACCTGGATGGGCAGCTGAAGGCCAGACAGCAGCAAGGAGGGGGTGAGTCAAAGACTGCACTGTGAACTCTGTATTACATGCTTTGTGCCCTCCTCTGGCCTGGTTCAACTGCCACAGTGCAGCAGTCATGTTGTCCAGGAGCCATGTCCCTCTATTGTGCACTGCCCACTGCTCATCTGATACCCAGGTGTGGCCCTTACAGTCAGGGAATTGTGTCACTTGGGACTGTGTCCTTGCAGTTTGCTTCACTAAAGGTGGGGGACAGCATCTGTTTCCCTAACTCTGTTGTGGGCATCATGGGTGGGTCCATTGTTCACACAACGCCTGGGTTTGGACATGTGATCTGCGTGTTGCTTTGATATGCGGTCCACTTGCTGAGCTGAGCCACCACATGTGCCTGGGGTATGTGGCACACGCCCATGCAGCGGGTGGGAACAATGTTTGTGCCCCAGGAGTGTGCAGATTACGTGTGTCACACATACATAGCCAGCTATCCACTGTCCAGGGCACATCCCTCATTCATGTGGAGCAGGACAGTCATGCCTACTCCAGGCCATGCAATGCACTCTGTACTCCCACTCCCGTGTATCAGCTGACACATTGTGCACAGTGATTTGACCCCTCCGGTGTCTGCCTCTGTGTCAGTGTGCTGTGGATTAGTTGCCAGGACTGCTGTGGTGTTTCTTGGTAGGGGCTCAGCATGCCCCTGGAGATGTGACCATAGGAGACGATACTTGTGTGTCACATAGGTGTTTGATCAGCTGCCCGTGCAGACTGGGGTATGCGAATGTGATGTTCAGGCAGCTGTTCCCCATTCACAGCAAATTGTGAGGGGCTCAGGTTCAGAGGGTAGTGTCACAGGTCTCCCATATGTCCAATAGGTGTGACCTGGACAGATGAGGGTTGAGATGATGTGTTGTGTGGGGGATGTACATGTGCACTTGTGCAGCTCCAGGACTT